>JAQHUG010000132.1:4758045-4775992 GCA_028555095.1 Dicrostonyx torquatus
TTTTTTGATTTGATTTTTGTGGGTTTGTGTTTTGTTTTTTTGGGAGAGAGCAGGAAAGATCATGAAGTCAGGTGGAAAGATCCAGGGAGGAGATGAGGAAGGAACTAGAATATGATCAAAATATATTGTATGAAACATTTAAACGATAAGAAAAATTGGTCAAGAAAAATAAGAAGAGAAAAAAGAGAAAGTGGTTGGGGGTTAACTCAGTGGTTAATGTGATTGCCTCACCAGGGTGAAGACCAGAGTTGACATACCCAGAAAAAACTATATCATGCCAAGTGGGCATAAATTACACCCCCCCCCAAAAAAAATCCCTTGTAATTGTGGTACTCAGAGGCAAAGAAAGCAGAGGCATGGGATCTCTAGAGAAAACCGACTAGCCAGACTACCCATATCCTCAAGCTCTGAGTTCAGCTGAGGTGTTGTACTTCAATAAAGTCAGTGGTGAGTGACTGAGGGAGACTCTTAATATCATCCTTGGGTTTCTACACAACCATGCAACTACACACATCTGAGCATGTGGACACACATACACATGAAAAAGAAGGAAAAATGACAAGAAAAGGCTTGAATTCCTAAGTCTTCCAAATGTAGGAAAACAGTGATAATATGAATCTGAACAACACCACAGACAGTAGTTACTTGGCTTCTGTCACATGTCTAGCCTCTGATCTTAATCAAGTCGGAGTGTAACTGGAGAACAAATTGAAGTTACTTTCATTCCATAGAGGTAGAAAAGGTGCTGACAATGAGCATGGACAAATGTGGTTAGGAAGGTGAGGGCTCCTGCTGATGCTTCAGCATCCAGGGAATCCCCTCCCAGAAAAGCAGGGAGCATTGATCCCAGCACTGTTGCAGCAGCCCCCTGATGGGAGTTCTCTGGATATTTAAACTACAATAGAAATCTGCTCCCAGGGGTGCCGAATTGGATCCAAACTAGACTCATTTGGCTCCATCTCCTATTTCAGCAGTTCAGTAATAATGGACACCTACATTGAATCTGAGCACTTTTTGTTGCTTTTGCTTTGGGGGCACTTATGGCTAAGGCTTTATGGGGCACAACTGGCTTCACTCATGTGTCAACCACAATCACTTTATCTGAACAAAGAAAACATGTTGCAACAACTATTTTCTAGCCTATTTTTGTTGAACTATATGATCTGGTGCCACTGAAAAGCGATTTTACAGTAAGTCAAGTACAGCACTCCTAAAACAAATAGGTGGTTGCACTTTTCCTTCTACCATCATCACGGCACGGAATGATCTTTCTCCTTTTAATATTTCAGGTAGTATAAACATTCTCTTATTTACAGTTACGCATCATATGTTAAGCTCTTCAGATTGTTTCTGAGCTACTATAGAATTAGCATGAACCAGAGCCAGAACTACAACCATCATTGTTATACTAATTAATTTCACTATCCCAATGGAGATGTCTTTTAATGATTTTATTCGAACAAGAGGGCAATTGTAATTCATAATAACACTCATATTTTAGTAAACACCATGGCTGCAGCTATTTACAGGATCTGGTTAGTCGAATGCTATTTGCTTTTGAGATTTAGAGAGTTTGGATGTTCTTTTGTCTGCACTTGGGGTCAGTCTACATTCTACACTTATCCTCTTTACCCTGTTGATGGGAAGGAATTGGAGGAGTAAGGAGGTTTATTCTAAGGCTACATAATTGGTTTTCTCTTTATTACTACTACTGCTAAGTAGGAGAACATAAAAGGTTAGTAGTTGAGCTATTTTATAGAATTTCTGGAATGAATGTGGGAAAAGTAGAAGGAACCTGATGCTGGAAATAAGGTAGACGTTTGGTAGTCCCTTTCCCATTGTTTTTGCATAAAACACTCCAGAGTTTCGCAAACCTAAAATTTTCCAACTGCTGTTCTAAATGGTGCTGGTTTAGAAAATAACAATAGTTAACACAAAAAATCTTTAACTTGGTTTGATGTCAAAATTTACTATAAACAACCATTTCAATTATTTAAAACATGCAAGCACTTTAGAATAAGCTCTCTTTAGTTCATACATAATTGCTGATTATATGCTGTTATATCCCAAGAGTTCCACCTGTTTCCCCTCCCCAAAGCAGCAGAATACTGAGTGCTGAATTTTACAAAATTTTGTGTGTACTTTTAGATTCACACTAACCAAGCCTACTCTATTTCATGTGCAATCTTAAGGGTTTTAACAAGTGAGCTGCCAACTGACCCCTACACCCAGATCCAGAAAAGGTTCGCTTTGCCAACTCATTCCTCTTCTTACCCTCCTTAGCATTCCCATCCTCAACCCTGACAGCACTGTTACAGAGACTGACTAGCCCAGGATGTGATAAGTGGAGTCCTAGAGTGTTTAGAGTTAGGTTGCCTTCACAGCCTTTATTAGATTCATCTGTGCTGTTGTGTATGTTAGAACTTGGCTTCACTGCTGATGTGCCCATTCTGCTTCCATTCAACACTTAAGGTACATTGGGTTTTACCCTTTTTCATGAGCATAAATGACTATAAATGCTTGCATACAAGTTTTGGTGTGAGTGAGGCTTTTTTTATTTTATTTTATGTTTTTGGCTAAACACCTGGAAGAAGTGGGATGACTGTGTTACACAGTAGTATAATTTTCACTGTGTTGGAGATTTGCAGACTTTCTCTTGAAGCGAACTTACCTTTTGTCAGCCTTGCTGCTGAGGTGTGAATGCGATAGCATCTCTGTATTCTCAGCAACAGAATGCTGTTGAAATTGCCTCAGATTCCCTTCGCTTTCGAGTAGGTGAACAGTTTCTTCCATTTTAGATTGAATCCTCTAATGAATTGTGTGGCAATTCTTCCTATTTGATTCATTTGTTATCTGTAGGCCTTCCTTGATTGAAGTAGTTGTTCAAATATTTTGCCTAGCTCTTTCATTTTTATTTATTATTGAGTTTAGAGGGTTCTTCTATTTTTAGATAAGACATTTGTCAGGTATTTGATTCACAAATGTGTTCCCCACTCTCCTTGCTTATCTGTTTATTCTCTAAGCAGGGTCTTCACAGAGTAAAAGTTTTCATTTTGACTTTGAGCTTAACACTTGTTTTCCTATATGAATAATAGCTTTAATGTCATATTTAGGGACTTTCTATAACCCATCATCACAAAGAATTTATTTTATGTTTTCTTCTCAAAGCATCACATAGATAGAGTTTAAATTCTGACATATGTTACATTTTAGGATATGTTTTGCATATTAATTAGTTTATGGAAGTCTATTTTTCCCCTCAGATCATGTTTTAAAAAGTA
Source organism: Dicrostonyx torquatus (assembly GCA_028555095.1). NCBI lineage: Eukaryota > Metazoa > Chordata > Mammalia > Rodentia > Cricetidae > Dicrostonyx > Dicrostonyx torquatus. The sequence continues at coordinate 4,761,327 of JAQHUG010000132.1, forward strand.
CAGTAATTTTCATTTGAATTTTCTCTGTGCTCTCATTATAATGCTATTGTCTTCATGTGCTGATTTTCTAGATGGCTCTGTTACATTGAAGAAACAATATGCCTACCTTTCTACTAACACCACACCCTTTAGATAACTGTCATTCTATAGGAAGCTTTTTAATTAATTTCTGGATGGTGCCTAGATTTGTTCTACAAAGTTGTTTTGACCATTCTAGTTCTTTGCATTTCCATACACATTTTTGAATTACTTTATCAATACTTAACAATTACTTGATGTTTTGATTGGGATTATGTCAAAACTATAAAACAATTTGGTGAATATTGAATCCCGAAAACTATCAAGTCTTCTTATTTATATATTCAGTTTTGCATTTTTTGTTGCCTTTGTCATTTGAATAATTTTCAACATATGCAGTCTGGAAATAATTGTCAGATCCATGGATATGTTGTGGGTTTTGTTCTGTTTTTGTTCGGTTTTGTTTTTTGTTTGTTTTTGTATTTTGAGACACGGTCTGACTGTGTGTAGTTGAGGCTGACCATGAATTGCTAAGTTTCTTGCTTCAGCTTCCCAAGTACTGGATTATAGGCATGGACTCCACATCTGGCTGTATTTTCTGCTTTTTGTTGATGTTATGCACTGTAATATTTTAATTTTTGACTTCCAGTTGGTTGTGGTTCATAGAAGTGTAGGAGAAGGATGCTTGTTTGTTTCCCTGCTGCCAAGAAACCGAAATAATCACACAGAAACCATATTATTTAAATCACTGCTTGGGCCATTAGCTCTAGGTTCTTGCTGGCTAACTCTTACATATTAATTTAACCCATTTCTATTAATCTTTGTATCACCATGTGGCAGTGGCTTACCAGGTAAAGTTTCAGTGTCTGTCTCCAGAGGGGCTACATGGCTTCTCTCTGACTCTGCCTCCTTTCTCTCAGCATTCCATTTAGTTTTCCCCACCTACCTAAGTTATACCCTATCAACAGGCCAATGCAGTTTCTTTATTCATCAGTGGTATTCATAGCATACAGAGGGAAATCCCACATCATAGCACAGATTTGATGGTTCTCATGGCTCTTCTATCCATGTATCCTAAAGCTTGCATGCTAGTTTTGGAAATCTGTTTTTTAAGAAATTCATTTTTATTTTATGCTTGTGACTGCTTTATCTAGATGTTTCTATAAGCATCATTTGTGTGTCTGCTGTTGGTAGAGATCAGAAGATGGCATTAGATCCTTTGGAACTAGAGCTGGAGCCAGCGATGAGAGACTATGTAGATGTTGAGAACTGGACCTGGGTCCTTTGCAGGAGCAGCAAGCACTTTAAACTACTGAGCCATCTTCTAGTCCTCAGGAAGTTTTTTTTCAGTTTCCTTGAATATTCTACACAGACAATTGCATTAGTTAGGGCATCATAAAAAGAGAACAGCAGTTTCCGATGGCTCAGTCAGCAGACATTTATTTTATCATATTCTTGAGAATGTCTGAGATCATGACACTGGCATGGCATGTTTCTTTCCTCGGTTGTAAAATGGTGTTTTTTGGCTGTCTGTTTGTTTTCTTTTTGAGTGTCTTCATGCCATCTTTCCTGCGCCCTAAGTGCTTCTTTCAAGGACACTTCATATTGGGTGGATCTGGTTCCAACTAAATTACTTCATTTACTAATATACTTAAAGGCCTTATCTCTAGATAGAGACACATTCTAGGAAAATAAGATGCTATCTGAATTTAGAAGACTATCACACAGGGGTACCCAGCATACCCATCACTAAATTAGTTACTTCTTCAATATACATATTATGGCTTTTGTTTCAGAGTTTTCATATTATTAATTTATTTTTGACACATTATCTCACGAGTTTGCTTTGGTTATCACAGTGTAGTCCAGGAGACTTGAACTTAAGATCTTCCCACCCATGCTTTCAAAGTGCTTATTCACTTCACTCTATCTCATATATTTTGATTGGCTATTTTATTTCTAGTTGGTAGGCGATGGGTTATAGCTCAGTTTGTAGAGTGCTTATCTAGCATACTATAGGCCCCTGAACTGATATCCAGCACTGCATGGACTCCTAGTATTTGGGCTATGGAAGTTTGGGGATTTAGAGTTCAAGGACATCTTTGGGTATGAGTATTTTTGAGCCTAGCCTGTGCCTAAACAGGTTGGTAAGATAGAGGTTTACTCCTTGTTGGCTGGTACAGAAAATCATACCTTTAATAAAATAAGTAAGAACTATTCATTTAGTATTTGTACTAATGTTTCTAGGATTAAGTTGAGATGGTGGTTAGAATGTGGTCAGAGTTGAGATGAGAATAAGGCTAGATATGTGGCTGAAGAAGAATTTGAATCCATTATACAGGGACCTCCTGGGTTGGAGGCAAACCTTACATTGGTCTTTGAAACGTTCTTGACTGAGAACAACTCTGTATCTTCTTCATTGAATTTTTGGTCACAAAAATTAGACCATGAAATTATGACTAGAAAAATAAGCTAAATATTTCATTAAATAGTTGCCATCTATTCATTTGATCCCAATTCATTACTGCTTTCTGGAACTACAAGATATGTTGTAAGTGATGAGTTACAAAATAAGAGTCCAAGGTGTTTGTATGTACTGTAGTCTTGACAAGCTCAGTGGTCAGACAAGAGGAAATGTGAAGGCACAGGTGGTACAGGGAGGAAAGTAGAATAGGTAATGCTTAGCCCATCACTGAAAGAAAAAGATCTCACTGAGTGGGAAATAATGAGGCATCAGACAAAGGCTATCTAGACAAAACAGCATTTGCAATGCAAACAAAACTACAATGGAAATATCTTAGAGGATACATAGATGCACATTCCCCTTAAAATTATGCTTATTGAAAAGCATTTTGAAGTTAGGTGTGGTAGCACATGTCTGTCATCCCAGCATTTGGGAAGTAAATAAAGGCTAAAAGAAGGTCAAGGTCATTCCTGGCTACATGGTGAGTTCCAGGCCAGCCTGGATTAAATGAGAACTTGTGTCAAAAAACCAAAGAATAGCATTATGTATTGGTGCCCTAGAATCTTGTGCTATTCAGTTACCAAGTCAGAGATGAACAGCATCCTAAAGAAGAAAGCCTGTTTGTTGGAGAGAATATATTTTGGGCAAAGCACTTGCTTCTATTTTTGAAATTTCCTTTTATGGATTGATCTGAGAAAGCTCACCCAGGGTAAAATAAAGACCTCAGGAGAATAAAAGTTTATCCCCACAGGCATCTTTTTATTTTTTTATTTTTGCTTCATTATGTTCAATAATCCAGAATGACTCCTTCATAGTTTGATCGAATCATAATCAGGCAGGGAAGAGAATGTAATTCATAAATGCCATCCAAAGTTAGGTTGTGCCCTGAAGGCTTTTGCTGCAAATCTTGTTTTGAAGTTAATTGGAGGAAAGTGTTGGATAAGGCAGCAGAGAAAGAATTAAGTTTCTGTGAAAATGGGTGCTTAAGATTTACCTGAGCCATATGTGGTAAAGTCTATAGAGTTTGCTTTGTCAGTTATCATCTGATACAACTGCAATGATATTTCTTTATTAAACAACAAATGGCTCCCAGTGGAGCCATTTGGGCTGCTTTGTGGTATCCTTTCTGGCAGAATTTATACAGCCTGAGTAGGGACAGTTTTAGAAAGCATACCCAAAGCTATAGTGAATCAATCATGTTGCCATCATCTTAGGAGAACACAAAAAGATTGTCTGGATAGTGTCAGAACAATCTATATTCTGAGGATGGTGGGGTGGAAAAAGAAAATGAGTTTGGGGTTAAGATGCAAAGTCACCCATAATTCTCATGGTCACTAATTTTGAATTTTACTTGAAATAGCATAACTTAATTTTTTTCCAAAGATGTAGAACAAAATTTATAGTTGTACAGTTTTAAGTTCCATGTACCTCTTTCATTTTTAGGATTATAACTCCATAGCATCCCTTGCTAGATACACCAACAATCTGTCCAGAAGTTTTTTAATTGTTAATGACTCAGTTTGAATATAGCTTCCTTTTAAATATACTTTGACTTTTCCAGGGAGAGTTACTTATTTCTGCCCTACCCCAATTCATAACATTCTAATAAATTTGTAATGTGTTTATGTTTTTACATTTTTTGAGCTGCCTTCGCATGTGGTCTTCAAGTTCTTATGTGATAGAGTACCTTGCACATCTTTGCTTTAGGACAATCTCTGTTGAATCAATAGATAATCTAGAATTTAACTTTCACAGAAAAGACTTTAGATCTAGTATTAGTACAATAAACATTTATCTTTCCAAATTTACTGCTTACCTTTGTGTCCTTTCTATCCTCAGAAAGCTGAACTTTATAGGCTGAACTAGTATGTTCCAGTATTTTTCTGTCTATTGAATTTGGGCCCATGATCTGAGATGAAAGAATGAAGAAAGAATGGGTGTATGTTTAAGGTCCCAGGATCTTTTCTGTACCCTCCTGGTAGCTTAAGTTCCTCTGTGAAAGGTCACAGTTCTTTAAAGTAGCCCCCTCCGTGAAGGGATTCAACTCCTCTCCTTCCTTCCCTTTGTCCTAGACCCAGGGGTTGGTCCCAATGTTTCCTTGCTGTTAGCCATGGATGACATCATGTCTTACTACCTCTTTGACTCCACACAGCTTTGTGAATATTTCCTTATTATGTTTATCTCACTTTCCCACTTTTCTTGTGCCTGTTAGAAACTGATAGATCAGATTTTGGAAAATCAGCATTTTGCTCCTCATCAGGGTAGTATTGAGTGAATGAACAGGAAGTAGCATAATTACAGATTTAGGACATGTTCAGTAGGCAAGTCCTGTCTGTGCTTTGTTGGGCATTGCAGCACTTTTCAAGTCTTCAAAAACAGTATTTCTGAGCACGAGGCATAACATATCACATTTATTGAATAGCTTGGACATCTCAAATTTTGATTTTCTTGTTCCCTAATGTGTACATTAATGTATTATGTAAAACGGGCTGTGTTCCTCTTTTGCCACACAGAATTCTAAAAATGTTCTTTTGGATCACTAAGCACACAGCACTGTTTCATGTTGACTAAATTTCTTATTCTGTTATTATTGGTTTCCCTATTTGCTGTGAGGAATACATGTTTTGTTCCAAACTGGAAGGCCAACAGGACGGTAAATGGCTCTTGTTTACAAGCCTAACAACCTGGGTTTGATCTCCAGGTCCCACCTGGTAGAAAGAGAGAACCAGCTCTTGTAAGTGGTCCTCTGACTTTCACATGCACGAAATGGCACATGCATGCTACCACACATACTTATATACTTACGCACACATGCAAAATAAATAAATAAAAAAGAGGAGAGTAAACCAAATCTATGACATTGACTTACCTTTCAGATATTGAATTATCTGTTTTGTCTTTAGCTTTAAAAGGTATATAAAAGTACTCCTTTTCTAAAAGGTATTTTTTTGGTCTTGTCTTATTTATTGATTTTTATTGAGCTCTACATATTTCTCTGCTCCCATCCCTGCCTCTCCCCTCCCCGCTTCAGCCCTCCTCCAAGGTCCCCATGTTTCTGATTTACTCAGGAGATCTTGTCTTTTTCTACTTCCTATGTAGATTAGATCTATGTATGTCTCTCTTAGTGTCTTCATTGTTGTCTAAATTCTCTGGGATTGTTATTTGTTGGCTGTTTTTTTTGTGCTTTATGTTTAAAAACCACCTATGAGTGAGTATATGTGATAGTTGTCTTTCTGTGTCTGGGTTACCTCACACAAAATAATATTTTCTATCTCCATCCGTTTTCCTACAAAATTCAAGATGTTATTTTTTTCTGCTGTGTAGTACTCCATTATGTAAATGTACCACATTTTCCTTAACCAGTCTTCCATCAAGGGGCATTTAGGTTTTGTCCAGGTTCTGTCTATGACAAACAATGCTCCTATGAACATAGTTGAGCACATGTCCTTGTGGCACAATTGAGCATCCTTTGGATATATACCCAGAAGTAGTATTACTATGTCTTGAGGAAGGTTGTTTCCTCATTTTCTGAGAAATTGCCACACTGACATCCAAAGGGGTTGTGTACCAGCTTGCATTCCCACCAGCAATGCAGAATTGTTTTCTTTTCCCCACAACCTCTCCAGCATAAGTTGTCATCAGTGTTTTTGATGTGTAAGATGGAATCTCAGAGTTGTTTTGATTTGCATCTCTCTGATGACTAAGGATGTTGAACATTTCCTTAAGTGTCTTTAGGCCAATTTAGATTCCTCTGTCGAGAATTCTCTGTTTAGGTCTGTACTCCATTTTGTTTTTGGATTATTTGTTCTTTTGATGACCAATTTATTGAGTTCTTTGTATATTTTGGAGATAAGACCTCTGCCTGATGTGGGGTTAGTGAAGATCTTTCCCATTCTGTAGGCTGTCATTTTGTATTGTTGACCGTGTCCTTTGCTTTATAGAAGCTTTTCAGTTTCAGGAGGTCCCATTTATTAATTGTTTCTGTCAGTGTCTATGCTGCTGGGGTTATATTTAGGAATATGGTCTCCTGTGCCAATGCATTCAAGTGTACTTCCCACTTTCTCTTCTATGAGGTTCTATGTGGTTGGTTATGTTGAGGTCTTTGATCCATTTGGACTTGAGTTTTGTGCATGGTGATAGCTATGGATCTATTTTCATTCTTCTACCTGTTGATATCCAGTTATGCCAGCACCAAGGCTTGTTTTTATTAGTGTGTGCATGCCTGTGAGTCTCCATGGACTCCAGAAGAAGACATCAGGTTCTCTGGAGCAGGAGTTAGAAGAGAGCTGTAGCTACCTAATATGGGTGCTGGGAATTAGATTTGACCCTAAAGTACTCTTAACTACTGAGCCACATCTCTAGGCCCTCAAACTACTTTTTTCTACATAATTCTAAGGGCTAGCAAAAATGATCCTGATGAAGGGTTATAAAAAATTATAGTAGCATAAGTATATTTCTTTTCTTAAATCTTATTCTTTTTGTAAACAAAATAAATTCAGAACTATAACCTTCTTCTTAGCAGATATGAACTGAGTAAATCTGCTAATTTGCTTTACTGGTGAGTTCATAACTGTGTAAAGGCAGGCAGTATTTACAGGACAATTTTTATGTAGAATTTGCTTAACAAGAATTAAAAATTCACATAAATATTAAGTTTCTCCCTCTTTTACTGAGAGATAATTTATTCTAGAATATTCTAGAATATTCTAGATAATTTATTCTAGAATAAGATAATTTATTCTAGAATATTCAAATCCGGTGAGGTCATAAGTTACAGGTTTTGATTAAGAAAATATTTCTCTGAGTTGATGACCTTGATGGTCAATTTTAGAGCCAGCAATATTAAGCTATTTAATGTATCATTATTACTTAAATGAACTATTGATAAAGTTGCTCAAAACCTCCTAGTTCTACCTTTTCAGTAACTTTGGTAACACTTCAATTTGTTAAATTGTGTCTCATTTTTAAATGTTAGTAATGGGGTGTTTGAAGAAATACAATTATTGAAAGTGTATCTGCTATACTAGAGCAAAAAATGTCCTTTTTTATGAAGAATATATATATATATATGTAGTATATAGAATATAAGGGGAATACATATTTTATATGGAAAGAGAATGCATCTATTTACATATCCACAAATAATTCTAAAAGATTTTAAATTTTTTTATGACAAAGAATATAAAATATTTGATATGTAAAGAAAAATATGTGTGTATGCATATATGCATGGTATATGCCTAGATGTAAGATATATGTGTATTTAAGTTTGTGTACATGTATATAAAAGAACATGAGATTTTTTCTAGAATTTTGGTGTTCCTAGTATAGGAAAAAAAAAAACCAACCACCACAGAAGATATGATTAAGACATTACAGAAGGACATTTTTACTCAGACAAAAAAAATCATTGAGTACAATAAATTTGAATTACATATTGGGATGATCATCATATTTTAAGCAAATTCTATATGATTCATACTGAGTAATGTAACAGAAAATTATCTGAATTGTAAGTGTCTTGGAACAATTTTACTGCCACTAAATAATACACACCTAGTATCTAGAATGTTTTTGTTATCAGTCTTCTTTGTAGTAAGTGGCATGAGTGGGCTGTGTCCCACTGCCCAGCTCCCGGAACGGGCAGGCTGTGTTCCCGGTGTGGGCTGTGTTCTTGGTGCCCGGCTATCTTAACTCAAAATAATTACACAGAAACTGTATTCATTTAAACTCTGCCTGGCCCATTAGTTCTATCCTCTTGTTGGCTAACTCTTACATCTTGATTCAGCCCATTTCTAATAGTCTGTAAGTCACCACGAGGTTGTGGTCTTACCAGGAAAGATTCAGCATGTTTGACTCTGGCAATGTTATGGAGGCTCTCTGACTCAGCCTTCCCTCTCCCAGAATCCTGTTCTATCCTCCCCACCTATCTAAGATTTTACCCTATCAAAAAGACAAGGCAGTTTCTTTATTCAACCAATGAAAGCAATACAAATGAAGAAGCACCTCCTATACCATTTCTTTGCTGTAGTAAATCTTGACTTTTATACCCACTAAGTCAAGAGTTCGGCAGCCAAATTGTTCAAGAAATTTTCTTACAATTCTTTCTTGTATAAGTCTTCAGCCAAGTTAAAACCACCCCAAACTAAGAAGCAAGGTGGTGTAAACTAAAATAGTATTTTCACGGAACAAGGTCAGCATTAGACAAAAGAGGAGCTGATGCTGGCTGAGCCTGATGGTGGCTCCACTGATTTGGGAATGGCTCAGTTTTTGTGCCGTCTCACACATTTGGAGTGTTAAACTAAGAATTCAATACCTAGTTTTCCAGAAAAATAAAGACGTTGAATAAAAACAAAAGTCCCGGTAGCTGCGATACCTAGATGACTTCAAACCATAAACCGAATTACGCTTAGCATCCCCCATGCCTTCTGATTGGCATTCAGTTTTATCATGATGTTCATTGCCTTATCAACACAATTTAACCTGTTTTAATGTCAACCTTAATTTAGATACTGTATTTGAAAACTTTCCTAACAGATGATATAAATTAAGAAATACAATAACTTTCAGACATTTATAGAATATCTTATCTTTATATGTGTTGATAGTGTAACAAATATTGTGCTCTCTCTCTCTCTCTCTCTCTCTCTCTCTCTCTCACACACACACACACACACACACATACACGCACCAATTCTAGAAGAACCATTTTATTCTGACACAACAATAAATAAATCAGAAACTATGAAATTTGCAATAAAAAATAGTCTTTCTCTGATATCCAAGGGGAGTGACTTCAGGATGCTTCCTGGAAATGGCAAACAATGATATTTCTGTCCTGCAAAATGTAGGCGTGATTGAAAAGGGTGAGAAGCAAAACCTCTATGCCTGCTACATTGGCTGTGTGTCACTTACACATTAAAGTTGAAAATAATAAGAATAAGCAGCCATATGAACTAATTAAACTAAAGACCGCTGGTGGAAGATAATTGATCTTGAACTTTTTTTTTGAAAGATAAAAGACAGTGTAGTGGAGATTGTATTACAAAAGTTGTTAAGTATCCCAGGTAGAGGCAGTGAGACCATTTGTTTTTCTCCTGAAGAGCTTGACTTTAGGTATTTCTACCTAGTCCTATCTTACACCTACTCTGAATTGCCACTTTGTTTCAAAGTAATGGACTGATGCAAATATACTGTTGATCATGGTCAGCTGAGGCAATCCAGCAGTCGTTGCAAAGACGCAAGGATTCCCACATTTCCATAGAACAGAATCATCCCTGTGGGGAATGGTTAAATTTGTAGCAGTTCCTCAGAGGTTCGGATTGGCTGTTGAGGGTTTGGATTTGTGGGGAAGCGCATAGGAATTTGCACATTAACTAGTACTAAATCCCACACTGGTCCTATCCGAATGAACACTAACCCATGGCAACAACTTCACACCACAATTTCTTTGTTTGCAAAGTGGGTGTAACTGCCTTACATTTTGTAAGGATATCACGGTAAGATAATGACCTAAAACAGTTGTGACTGTGAGGTGAAACTCTTTCTGTGAATCTCTTAGCAGAAAATGTGGCACACTGTAAACATTCAATATATGACATTTCAGTAAAATTATACTTAAGACACAGTGATGCTTTAACTGTGATTTTGAACAAAAAGATGCAAAACTCAGCTTATAAGACAATCAATTATATAAATTTATTTGCTGAAAAGTGACTAGAAAAATAATTAATAACATATAAATAGTTATTACTAGTCTTTTGTATCATTACTCCCCAAATTTTTCTGTATTAAGAAGCTACTAGACTCATATATTTACTTTCTTGATAAAAATGAGCTTTCAAAATGAAGACAGCCGATAACTATACGGCATTCTCCATTCTTTATATCACAGACCACCACATCTTTATATTACCTTTAGGATGTGAAGTACCTGTGAATAGCATTAATTATTCTTATTGCAAATTGATGAAGAATATTTCTGGATCTAGGGAATATTAAAAGTTTAAAAGCAGAATGTAAGGAGAGGAAATATTTCAAGCGAGAAGTTCAATGGAAACAGAGAAATGTCTGAGCTTTATACATTTTCTTTATTTCCCTTGGAAAATGAAAGAAAGCATATCCTGTTGAAGACGAATTTTTATGGAGCTTATGCAAAAGGATCCCAGAGTGTGTGGTGCTCTCTCTGTGGCTGGTGTGGGCTTGCTTCCAGGAGAGATGCACACGTTTGGAAAGACTTTGCACCATCCAGGACTTTGAAGATAATGAAACAAAGCATAGTCTAAAGCAGAAAGATGCTCTAGACACAATCCAAAGATTTATTGCCATCATTTAGATGCACTGAAAAAGATCAAATGTGTGGAGAGAATTATTCCTGATTGCATATTGAAATCTTAAAGGCGCTCAAATGGCTGAGATTTGTGTTCCAACTATAAAGCCACTTTGAGCCCTAGGATGGGGAATTACACAGGAAAGAGGAAGACAGATTTTGATCATGCTTGAGAGACACAAGGAGTAGAAACTTCGAAGAGGAAAAATCTAACGAGATTAAAGTGGAAATTGGATATCAAATAAAAAAGATCCATCGTGGGAGCAGAAAAGGCTCAGAATAATTTGTTGTGATGTAGGTAAAGGCTAAGTGGTTAAACCCAGGGCCGTACACATGCAGGCCAACAGTTATATAGATAGACTTTCTACCACTAAGCCACTATGATCCTGGCTCCTAAGGGATTGTTTTCTAAAGCTTAAATATTATGGTAAAGTATATTCTCAGTACTTGGGCTTGTGACTGCTTCTGCTGCCAAAATAAGTCATTGGCCATAGAAGAAGGGCAGAAAAATACAGCAAAGGCCATGGGTAGAGGGATGCTGAAAACTGGAGTTTCCATTCCCATTGATTATTCTGATCTACCTTTTCACCTTAGAGTCTTGCTAAATCTTAGTTTACTTTTTATGCCCAGCAGTGGTGAACTGTGAGTACTTCTTAAAATTGGCATGCCATTGCATCCTTAAGTTTTGTACTCACTGTTTACTCTGCCTAAAATTTCCACTAATACATAACTAAAATCATTTCCCTTTAGTAAAAGTAGAATACCGTAGTAACAATAAAACATTAGGTTGTTAGTTTGTACTGGGAACCTTCTATCCTTTATGTGAGATAACCCATCCACTGCATGTTTTAAAAGTTTTTGTTTGTTTCTTTCCCTTTTTGTGCATATGTGTGTGCATATAAGAGCCAGATGAGGGCAAAATTCATGGAGTTAGAGTTACAAGTGTTGCCTGAAGTGGGCGCTGGAAACTGAACTCTGGATCTCTGGAGGAGCAGGAAGAGGGCTTAACCTCTGAGACATCTATCCAGACATTCGATTCCTACTTTGGGGTAAGTTATGTTACTTTCTGAAATTGCCAGATAGGAAAAGTGAGGCATGATGTGGCCTTGTGTCTTGTCCAAAGGCAGGATTTGCTCCCAGAAATTTTGAGCCTATCAGTGATTGCCACAGCCATGGCCAGCAGCTGATGGTAACCTAGTATGCCCTCCTGGGTAGCCTGTTCCATCCTCCTGATTTCTAGAATTTTGGGTGGAGGCTATCAATGTCACATGATTTATATTTTATAGAATCTATCTGTTCCCATTTAAAGTTGGTATCTGTTATTTATCAGAGTTAACCAATGGCATTTCTGACATTAATTATTTCACCTCCAGCCTTGCTCCTCCCTGAGCCTTCTGCCACGTTGCCCCCACAGCACTTTGCCCTGGACATATTCACAAACAGCATCTGTATTGCATTTCTCATTTCACATCATTCCCCCTTACAGTCATCTCTATCCCATTCTTACAACGCTGTAGGAGCCTGCTGTCACCTTTGCTTATGGAAAATAATTCCACAAAAAAGAAAATGTTCTTTTCATTTCTTGGTTTCTAACACCTCAAAGTTCCAGGCCGAGTGCAGTTTTCGCTAATACTTTGGATAAAAACTTATTTTCACACTTTTGGCTCAAATGATAATTGGGGCTTGACATTATTGTGGGGCTTGTCCTGTGCCTTGTTCATTAGAATTTCTGCTCTCTATCCAACACATCTTACTATTTTTCTCTCTAGTTTTGATATCTCAAACTACTCTTACTCATTGTCAAAGCTCCCAATGGATACAGAGTCACCCTTAAATCAGAGGCATTGAAATAAATGAAGGTCACATATTTGTTAACATCTTCTGCATAGTGAAATAATCTTGAGGCTTTGAAACCCTCTCAGTCCTCCAGACCAGTGATTTAAGCATGGGCACTGGGTTACTATCCGGTGTTACTAGAGATGGTTCCAATGTGTAGCCTGGCTCCGAGGATTAAACTCATGATGAGTCTTATTAGGGTCTTAATACAGAGTGTTCCCGTCTGAGAATTCCAGCTACAGATGAAACTATTTTCCTACAATCACTCCCTTTGGAATCAGGGACGATATTTGATATTTCTTTGAATTCCCCCCCTAATATCCAAGTTAGCATTAGTACATGCAGTTGTATTTTACTAACATTTCAGACAACATAACATTTATAGATAATAAACAAATTGAAGTTATTATCTTCTAAACCAAGGAACGAGGTTTCAGGCTTGGAGGCTTAAGCCTTGATAGTCCTTGGCAATGGTCTGTCTAATTGTGCTTGCTCCATTCTCTTAATACATTGTTCACAGGGCTTAGGCTACTTCATGCTGCCTGTGCTGAGCATGGTGTGGGCGTATTGTGACTGCTTGCTTTCATTGGCCTATTTGGCCTGAAGCAATCTGCACTACAGATGATGTGTGACAGTGGGTGGGAAAATGATCTGTGGCTCCCACAGAATCAACCTGGAAGTTCATATACAGGTCCTGCTCACATGTCTCTAAGCTGTGATATTTCAGACTGTTTCATTTCATTAGAAATCGTTTTTATTTTCAATCAGTTCTCAAAGAGCATATTTAGTTTGTTGATGTGCAAATTTGGTAATTAAACACTGATTATTGGGTTTCTCTATTTCAGTTTTATACAGTTGAATATTGATTGGTAGCAAATTATAAAATATTTTCTGAGCAATTATGATTTGTAAGGAATACAATTTGGGAAGAAATTCATGACCATCTGATTTTATTAAATGCCCCAAGGACCACCACCCTGAAGTGTAGTACATTGAAATACATCTGTGTATTGAGTAGAAAGAAACAGAGCAAACTGAATCTTGACCACAACATTCCACAAAGTCAGGGATGAAAACAAGCCATGAGAACATTCCTCCACTATTTCCATGTCAAATACTACTGTAAGTAAAAAAAAAATCTCAACAGATTATTCAACAAATCCTTATCTTAAAAAGTCTAAAAGTTGTTATTGCACTGATATCATAAAGCTGATGATTTAATATTGGTAATTAAGATGGAATATTTGACATGCTTTGACACTTTGTCTTCCTCATACATCTTTTAGACCTTGATAAATTATATTTTTGACTTGATATGACTCAATTTGAGAGGACTATAAGTACATGGCTTAGTCTGTTACAGGTACTATAAATGAACACCATTGACTGCATATCTTAAAAATGATATTAAGGGTATTTCTTACAGGATGGCAAATTGGGAAACCAAAGGTTGAATTGCCTGTGGAGTTGGTGCCTAGCCAGGATTCAATTCCCTTATTCTAGCTGTTTCTTACTTTGGTAGAAGAGAAAGACTGCACTGTGGTGTCCCTTTTATAAGGCTATTAATCTAACTCATAAGGATTTTGCCCTTACACCTTAATCACTTTCCAAGGCCTTATTTTTAGTACCATTATTCTGGGAAATCGGATTTCAACATATAAATTCAAGAGGATGAGAAGTACCAAGATCACAGCACTGTAAAAGCTTAAAATTTATGTTTCCAGCAGAGATTTGTGTGTATGTTCATGGTGATGTCAACTAACAGCAAGCTTTTCTATTTACTGTTGGAAATATCTATCCTCTAGGCAATGTTGGTCAATAATCTACCACCTTTGCTTATGTTTGATAATTCTGATAGCCTGTGATTTTCTTGGCAAATATGCTGCTGTACGACCCTAGTTTCCACTGAGATGTGTTATAAAAAATGATTCAACTTTCTCTTCTATGAGGTTCAGTGTGGTCGGATTTATATTGAGGTCTTTAATCCATTTAGACTTAAGTTTTGTGCATGGTGATAGA
>JAQHUG010000132.1:4802316-4818044 GCA_028555095.1 Dicrostonyx torquatus
ATTGTACAATTTTGACTTCTTTGTCAAAAATCATGTATCCATAGTTGTGTGGGTTAATGTCAGAATCTTAAATTCAGTTTCATGGTTCTATGTGTCTGTTTCTTTGCCAATACCAAGCTGTTTATATGGTTTATATGGCTCTATGATAGAGCTTGAAGTCAGGGATGGTGATGCCTCTAGAAGTTCCTTTATTTATACAGGATACAGTTTTCCAAGAGGTAAATGTGGAAACTTTAGGCAATCCTTTGGATGGAGTAAGAGAAGAAACATTTTGAGTGCTTTTAAATGATAGTATTTACTCATGGGATTGAAAGGCTATATAAGGATTTATGAAGTATTGGACCACTCAGGTGTGCCTTGAAGATCTAGAAACAGAGGCCCTGAATTCAGATCCCATTTCTCACTAGACATTTGGGTACTCTCAGCATGATCACAGCATCACCATGGGACTTACCAGTAAAGCAGAATGCCAGTATTCATCTAGATCTGCTAGGTCAATTAGCTTACTGACATTGTCACAAGAATCAGTTTAAAAGGAAGAAAGGTTTATTTCGGCTTAGTGTTTAGACTGTTTCAGTCCATAGTTATTTGACAACATGTTGCTTTGGGCCCGAGGCTGACTTGTACATCACAACAGAAACATTGGTGGAAAAGGCTTGTTCACCTCCATGTGACTTACTGGGAAGCTGTTCTGGATAATTTATGTCAACTTGACACAAGCTAAAATTGCCTGAGAGGAGGAAATCTCAGTTAAGAAAATGCCTCCATAAAAATCAGATTGTAGTCAAACTTGTAGCATATATTTTAATTTTAGTGATTAATGGGAAAGGACCCAGTCCATTGTGGGTGGTGCCATCCCTGTAACAAAGCAAGTTGAGAAAGCCATGAGGAGCAAACCAGTATGTAGCAAACCACTTCCCACCGTGGCCTCTGCATCAGCTCCTGGCTCTAGGTTTCTGCCCTATTTCAGTTCCTGTCCTGACTTCTTTCGATGATGAACATTGCCAAGAAAGTGTAAGTCAAATAAATCCTTTCCTCCCCAACTTGCTTTTGGTCGTGGTGCTCCATCATACCAATACTAGCCCTAATTAAGACAGAGCATAGAGTGAGCAAAAAATAGAGACCAAGACTCCAATATTATCTTCAGGGCATTTTCAAAATGACCAATACCCACCCCTAAAACATTCCATTGTTTCTCAGTGGCTAATGATTCTTCAACACATGTCTTTAGGGAACATCAAGATCCAAAGCATACCACTCACTACATCAGAACCTGCATTGCGACATGGTTCTTTCTACTCTAAATTATGAACATTCGAATAGAAGTTAGAATATGAAGTTTAGGCTTCTTTTCTGTCTTTAAGGACAAAAGATGACCCCAGTTTGATATAAATTCCATGTCTCTTTAAGAACTTTCTGTCTAGTCATACTGTTTGATTGTGAAAATTCTGTAAGTTTCTTTTCCCAAATAATAATGCTGCTAAGCTAATAATAATTCAAGACTTTCTGATTATATACTGTGCTCTAGCCTGTGTTCTTCTTTGTGATAACCTCACATTTTTTAGCAGTTAACCAATAGAGTTGATATTTTATTTATCTCCACTTACAGTCAATTAAACAGAGGCACTCAAGATTAGCATTTTAATGTATCATATTTGTATTTCTTTGGTATAATTTAAATTATGGTCAACAGTGTCCTAAGTGCTGATGGGAGCTTCTGTGGGAAACTGGTGTGTAACTGAAAAATAATTTTGAGTAAAACCTAAGGTGAATTAAGGTTAGAGTATAAGTCCATTGAGCCTTTGAAGGAAGGCATTCAGTGGGATAACAGCTAGATTCCTTAGTAGTTAGCATATCTGCATCAATCTGAAGTTTCAGTTGTTCATAAGTATGTTTCAAATTATTTCAACACAGTGAATGGCACTTCATTGTAATTTAAATAATGAATTTTCTCCCTCAAAAGACAGGGCAAGAGCCATAGCAGCTACAATCCTTTACCTATTTCATTAGATTTCCTCTATATAGTCAAGGTTTCATCATATGTGTTTAGCTTGTGGAGTCCTGACTCCATTAAAGATGCCACATCCCTTAGCCTTGTGCATGAAAGATATCATCAATAAATTAAAATGAGGTCAACCTTGGGACGACACCTTCCTTTCTATTATAGCTACAGTCTGTGAATCTTTTAATGTCAGTGCTCACTACCTGATCATACTATCCCACGTAAAGACCTTGGGATGTTAAATAAGTTACTTTCTCATTCGCAGTCAGTTGAATTCACTTATTCATAAATGGTTATTTCAAGTCTCTTTTTTTTTCATTCAAGCTATTGATTGATGTATCCTGGGGTCTTTTTCCTCTTTGATGAACATGAAGATAGCTGAGACATTCCCAATAGCTTTTTAGTACAAAGGCCTATTTTGTGTATGGTTCTTTCTGTGATCATTTGCACATGACGGCGCTTAACCACTTTGTAGATCTTGTTGATGGATTATGGAACAAGCAATGAACGGGCAATTCCCTCTTAAAGGGATTAGGTCCCTTTGTAGTGGGATGAAATATATGCTTTGCTCCTCATTTCACTCTTGCTTAGGTGCTGTTTCACTGGTTAATTTCATGGGGTATAATGTGAAATTCCTGAATTAGCATTACAGGCAGACAGTATCCTGAACTAAAGACGGTGTTCTTCCCCAGTGGTGTTGGGTATGCCTTGGAAGATGGTCAGCTCTGTGCATTTCCAAAAGGAATCCTTCTAAGCTCAACTATAGAAGGGGAACTGCCAAGGTCTTCAGCCATTAGCAGGTTTGCGGAGAAATACAGAGCCTGCAGTGGTTCTTAGCCTGTGCTAGCCAAGCCGTAGGTAGCCCTTAACAACAGGCACCATTTATTTTACTGACTTGTTCTATTGACGGTATTTGGTTGGTGTGTATTCACTGGTTAATTTTTTGGGACAAGAGGAATTAAAAGCTTGTAGTGGTCTCAATCTGAGTTATCTCAAAAATAAATGCCACCAGTCACAAGGGAATACAACTTTTAATCTCTTTGCCAGAAAGATAAGATTTTTAATCATGAGGGAGATACATATTATTCAATTTTCTCCTAAGGAAGCAATCACTTTTTGAATTCAGCAGTCTTGGATTTGAAATATAGTAAGGAGAACAAAAGAGGGGGCACTAAAGAGGGAGCTCATTATTATAGTCAGTCTTAACTTTGTGAGTTTTTGTTGGGCAACATATTCATAGGTTTTGGGAGTCTGGCTGCATGCCATGAAAGCTGAAGCTCATTGCAACAAATGTTAAAACCTGCACAAAATAAAGAGAATAATAACTTGCCTATCTCATGTGATCATTGAGATTTTTGATGTGTTTAAATAAAATGTTCTGTGGAAATGACAGTACTTTTTATTTGAAAAGAAATGGTGGTCACTATTACATGTACTTAAGGCCATGCTACCAAACACATAGTGCCTGAGGTATTTTCTCATTTTTCATGTGGGAATAAAAACAAACAAACCCAAGTATTTTTGCTAAGTAAAATTTATGTTACAGCAAATGGGATCAGGCTGTATCCTATCAAAATGATGTATCAAAATGATGTAATTATGTGGTTAGTGCTTGATGTAGTTTTAAGTGCATCCTCCCATAATCTTGTCAGGAAACTAAGGATCAGGTGTCTGCAATAGGTAGAACTCCTTCTTTACTAAGTCACAGAAATATGGTGTAGAAGTGCTCCTTGTGGAATTTGTTAGCCATTTAGGCAAGAAACTGCTCTTGCCTAGACTGGTTGCATAAACTGTAGAGAGAGGACTGCTAAAGTTGCCTAAGGATGAGATGATCCTTCGGAGTTCCTGATTCATGGAAGAGTCTGTGAGACATTCTGCAGGATACAGAAGAAAGTGACTGAACTATCTTTGAAATTCCCTGCTTTATGAAAAAGTCTGCTGTATACTATGTGCCTGTAGGCTGAAGATGCCCCAATGGTACAAAATAGCTTTGGATGACTGTCCAGGAAGCGAGATGTCTCTGTCACTTCTAGAGTTTTGGAAGTTGCTTACTTCTCATTTACTTAGGTAATATTATATCCTTTTGGAGTCTTTGATGGAGTTGAATAATGGATGGTTAGATCTAAGTATTGTAACTAATTCTTGCTTGATAATTGTTTTGTTATATGTAATTTTACTATGTTAAAGTGAAAGCCTTTCTTTTTGTTTAAACAGAAAAAAAGAAATGGTGTTGCACGTCCTTCTGACTATGTGTTGCTTTCATTGGTTGAATAAAGAAGCTGCCTTGTCAGCAGAGAAGAGGGTACCTGAACTAGCCTTGTCCCATAGTCATATTGATGAATATCTTGATCATCACCATAGAAATCTCGTCTGATGGATGGAGATAGAGACAGAGACCCACATTCACATCAGAGCAATGGATTGAGCTCCCAATGTGCAGTCGAAGAGCAGAAGGTGGGAGAAGATGAGCAAGGAAGTCAGGACCGCAAGGGGGAAGGGATTGGGATAAGGGGAGAAAGTGTAAATTTTTGAATGAGAAAAAATAAAAGGAGAGGAAAAAAAGAAAATGCCTTGGCCTTTTGATAGGGCAAACCTTATGTAGGCAGGGAAGACAGAACAGAATTCTGGGAGGAAGAAGGCAGAGACAGAGGGAGAAAGAGCTGCCATGAAGCTATCAGGTTAGACATGCTGAATCTTTCCTGGTAAGCCACGACCTCATGGTGACACACAGATTATTAGAAATGGGTTGAATCAAGATGTGAGAGTTAGCCAATGAGAGGCTAGAGTTAACGGACCAGGCAGTAAATTAATAATACAATTTCTGTGTGGTTATTTCGGGGGTTAAGTTAGCCAGGTGGCAGGACCCAAAGCAGGCCTGCTCCACCTCCTACATCTGTAGCTTTGGAGCCTATCCTGGAACTAACTCTTGTAGACCAGGCTGGCCTCGAACTCATAGAGATCCACTTGTCTCTGCCTCCGAGTGCTGGGATTAAAGGCGTATGCTATGTTTTTTTTTTTTTAAAATGATCTCCTTCTGATGCAAAAAAAAAACATCTTTGATGATGGGAAAAAGCTATATTTATCTGTGGAACTAAGGGCAAGTATTTAGAATAAACTGGTGTAAGTAAGTGACATAATCTGCTCTCCTTGAAGGTCCATGACCACACCAGCTTTGGGTGAATTTGCAGTGCCAGGCATGGATTCATTTCTATTGGGTAGGCCATAAATCCAGTTATATGACTTTTCTATTCTGGTTCTTGCAGTGGTTAATAATCTTTAGAAAGGATTACTGATTATTTTTCCCCTTGGCATCTTGCATAGCATGTCCTGTGGGACTAGGGAGAGATCATCCTGAGGTCAGTTACAGATGGATCCCTCCATATTCTACATCTGAAGTGTGTGGTGCTTTCAGCAATAGGATCTTATCTTCAGCTGAGAGGAAACCAAGGGGAGCAATACCAGCCTATGTTGTTTTAGTAGTCTTTTAGATTCTTCTGCCCAGCAACTTGGTGGGAGGATTCCTGGGACTGGGGTTGTTATTAGATAGCCCATGACTCTTGAGAATAACATTATCACCCCAAATGGTACAACTTCATTTGAACTATATATGTCATAATATAGGATTACAAGTATATTATATGAATTTTAATGTAAAAATTCAATGGTATATTTCCAATGGCTTTCTTGAGCATCTTAAGGATATTCATCTCTTCTTTTCCCCTCTCCATCCAAGTAGAGAGAACATGTGGCATTTGTGTTTCTGTGCCTGTGTTATTCCCCCCCCCATTCAATATGTTCTTCTGTAGTTTCACCCATTTTCCTGCAAAGTTCAGAATTTCATTTTTCTTTATAGCTGTGTAAAATTCCATTGTGTGTATAAGTACCACATTTTCATTTTCCATTCATCTGTTGATAGATAGGCAGGCAGTCTCCATTACTTAGCTATTGTGACTAGAATAGCAATGAACACAGCCGAGAGGGTGTTTATAATATAGGACATTGAGTTCTTTGGGTATATACCAAGTAGTAGTATATCTGATCATATGGTAGATTTAGTTTTAGTTTTTTGGGAGAATTCTCACACTGATTTTTATAATGACGTCATCAGTTTGCAATCCATGAACAGTCAATGAGGGCTCCCCTTTCCCCACAGTCCCTTCAGCATTTGTTGTGGGTTGCTTTACTGATCTCTGTCATTCCGACTAGGGTAAGATGAAATCTCAAAGCTGTTTTGATTTGTATTTCTCTAATCTCTAGCTATGATCTAGTCCTCTGAATTAAAATAAACTCCAAATGGCCAAAATCTAGATTTGAAGTCTGAAATGCTAAAATTGACAAATGCAAATGTAGCAATACCTTACTTAACACAGATGTAGGAAAGAGGTTTCTGAAGAGAACTCCATTTGCTCAAGGTAAACAACTGAAATCCATAAAACTAAAAATTTTCTGTACAGTTAAGGAAACAATTGATTGAGGGGAAAGGAAACCTATGGAGTGGGAGAGAATCTTTGCCTACTACACCTCTGATAGATTGTTAATATTCAGAATATGAAAAGAACTCAAAAACAAAGAATCAGAACAACAAATGACACGTTAAAAATGGGTTACAGATTGGAACATAGAGTTCTTGAAAAATGGCAAAGAAATATTTTGAATAGCCTTAGCAATTAGAGAAACAAAGATTAAAATTCCTTTGAGAATTAGTCTTACTCCAGTAAGAATGATCAGCTTCAACAAATACCTCACAACAGGTGATGGTGAGTGTGAGTGTAAAGAAGGTGATGGTGAGCTTGAGGGTAAAGAAGAATCTTCATTCACTACCGGGGCAGATGCCAACTGGTGAAGTCACTCTCATGTTGCAAATACCAAAAAAAACCCCCAAAAAAACCAAAAAACAAAAAAACCAAAAAACAAAAAAACTGGGACTAGGTTTAGCTCTGACAATCTTTGAAAAGTGTTTAAAAGATTCCCATCCTAGTCCACTGATACTTGTTCAGCCATGTTATTTTTTATTTTATAAGATCAATTTAATTTAATTTATGTGTTTATATGTGTCTGTCTGCATGTATGTATATGTGTTGTATGTATAGGTGCCTATGGAAGCCAGAAGAAGGCATCTCATTCTTCTGGAACTGGAGCTTTCGGTGGTTGTGAGTTGTCTTGGTGTTGGTGCTGGGAACTAACTGGTCCTTTGTGAGACTGACAGGAGCTTTTTACTTCTCATACATCTTTCCAGCTCTCTCCAGTTTATGTGTTTCTAGGACCAAAACACTAATCTATGGTGTTTTCCTTCCCCATTTAATGCAGTAAACTTTTATATTGAGGTGGTATAAATGGACCTTCAAGTGTTTAAGGAAAGATATGTAGCTCAGAACTTGCAGGTAATTCTGAAGGTAATTTTTAAGAACATTGTCTTACTCTATAATCTATGTTGGCTTCAATTGAAGCTCACAATTCTCTTACTTCTTCCTGGTGCTGGGATTATAGACAGTGCTACAGTAACAGCACTAGCCAGAGTGTTATTCCCGAGTATTCTTAGGTTTCCATAGTGGGAAGGGCCAGGTCAGCAGGAGGTAGTTTGGGCTGTACGAGAGCAGCCCAGAGCTAAAGATACCTGAGACGTTTATAATGGAGGTAGAACTTGCTAGAGGGAGACAACATCTGTGTCGACTGCTTCTGATATAACCATCCTCAAATAGTCAGTTCAGAAGAAAGAGTATTTTAGTCACAGCTCACAGGGTGTATGGCTGTGAGAGGGTTCCCTAGAGACTTAGCTCTGACAGCAATGACCTAGCGCACAACTTCATGCTTTCACGACCTGCTCACTATTTTATCTCTCCCTTCCACCAGCCCTTTGGTCATATCCTCATCTGAAAGTTCTTTCTGGAAGGCCCAGAAGTCTCAGGCTGACCTGACCTAAATCTCTAACATTTTTCTTTGTCATTAAGACTAATCATCCTCAGAAGATGTATCAGGTTTTCTCTCTTTTCAACCCACAGTTCCTGACTTTTGTGGTCTCTTTTTCCCCCAAGGCCTAACTCCTTTCCCTGCTATGTCTGTCTGAGCTCTGTCTGTGACCTGTGCCCTTGATGCCTCTTTGCTGTGCCATTTTTTGTTTTTGCTTGCCTTGCCATATCCTTGTTCTTGGGTTATCTTCTGCTTCTGTTTTCTTTCTGCTTTTTTTTTTTTTTTGATGCCACCAGGCTTTCAAGCAAATGTGGAGAGCAGCAAGCAACCCTATTGATGGAAGCATTAAATGTGATAATTTCCCATTTTAGCAGTTCCAGTCCATCTCCCGAGTTCACATTTCTTACTTATAAAATATTTGGGTGGTAAACACCACAGCAATGAAAACTGGAACAGGCCTCAGATAATGGTCACAATAAAATGTTCATTATAATGCTCACAGTAAATATGAGAGGTATATTGCTGTCCTACCTCTCCCAGGGTAATGGACCTAAAGCATTTTAAGTTTCAAGAGTGAAAGCAACTAATCCTTTATTGACGCTAGACTGAAATAGGACATACTCAACAGGTTATAGTGTGATCATTTTTATTCAATTTCATTACAAGTACAGCAAAGGGACTTTTCAAGGTGACTTACAATTTCTCTCTCTCTCTCTCTTTGATTTTGTTATTTTCCATTAGACTGCTAAGCACATTGCCAGGTGTCAAAAGCTTTTGCCGTTTGGACAGTGGGAAAGCTGCAGCAGCAAACCCTGTTGATGGTTTTAGTTTATGACATGCTTCAAGCTGTGCCTCTCCTATAGTCCAGTCCGTTAGCACTTTCAGTGGGGTGAACCACCACATGAGTGAGAACCTGAAGCATCTTTGTTTCAAAGAGAAAAAAATGTCAAGTCTGATGTCAGCCTGCAAAGGCTCAGTGTCTGTTGGGTTTCAAGGAGAAAACCTGAAATTGAACAACACTGCGAAATGGGGTGTTTTGATAGTTCCACTTCCTGATGTTTTTCTCCTGTGGGATCACTCTTATGTAAAGTCAAATTTTCACTGACATAGTTATTAATCATCCAATATTTACATTTGGAGCTAATGAATGAGAAGAAGCAATCAAAAACTGACAACATAGACAGGTTCAATTAAGAGAAAAAAACAAAAAAGAGAGAGAGATAGAAAATCTGTATTATTACACAAGAATAAAGCCAACACTGGGATTTTAATGTTAGCAAGTTTCCTTAAAAATTAAAAATATTTTCCTATATAAAAGCAATGCTAAACGTGGTAGATCTGAGTCTTGAAAGCAAAAGCCTGTTTGAAATGCTAAGACTCTGAACCATAGAAGCGACACTACTGCCTGGCTACAAACACACCTTAAAGAATGAAGATGCGACCTCCATGGTGGAGGGTTTGGTTTTGATTGTTGTTTCTGGCTTCCCTGTTATGTAAGATGAATGCATAATCTTCTTAAGTCTCTTAAATGAGTGCATGATGTCATCTTTAAATTCACTTTTAGTCTGATATTCTTTTGTATCCTCAGCCCCATTAGCTGTTCTCCTGCCCTTTTAAAGTCAGGGACATCTAGGCATTTGAAGATTCCAAACACAAAGAAATAAGGAGATAGATATGCTAATTATTCAGATTTGAAAATTACACAGCAGGCATAAATACTTAATGAGTATAATGCTCACCACAAATATAAACAATTGCTTGGCAATGGAAAAAATAAATATTTTAAAAAATGTTAATAAGATGAACATTGTACAGGTCAGGAAGGCATGCCTGGTTAGAACTAGGGTATTTTATAGGAAATCGATAGGCTTATCTTCAAGGATCTATGCAAAAATGTCAGTTAGAAGCAAAGATAAACTCAGGGAAGTAAAAAACATGGCAACTTCATCCGCTGTGTAGACATATAAAATTTGTGATTCCTCTGTTTAATTTGCCAGCCCAGGGGTCATTTTCATTGTTAGCAATGTTGCCTGGTAGGATGGTTGACCCTGACAGAAAACTGACAGGCCATGACCCTGGCACCGACACTGATCTGAACAGATAGAACAGAATTCTGTGGATCAAAGTTAGAGATGTGGTCTTGTTAACACTTTATTCGCAGACATGGAATTTTAAAATGAGAAGTTGTCACCAGAGATGCGATTTCTTTCTCTTCTTCTTGACTGTGAAGTTGAAAGTAGTATTGCAGACACATGAGAGAAGATGCTTTCTGAGAATGGGCTAACCAGGGAACCAGAGTTTTGCAAGGTAAGGGCAACTGATCCACTGGGAGTCTTAATAAGCCAGGACCAAATATCTTTTTCACTCAGTAGTTTTTCAGTGATCTGAATTGAAGTTTCACTTTTGGTTTTGTTGTGTTGGACAAATAGATGGAGTTCTCATGAGTTGGGGGTAAAGTCGGAATTCCATAAATGGTAAGCCAGTGAGCCAGCATTGCTGACCATTTTTGCTTCTTTCTTTTTGACTAGAAAATCAGTCAGTTTATCTTTTTAACAATGAATACAAATGATGCTTTTTAGGAGTCCTTTATTAAATGGCAAATATGACTTCATTCAACTTTGAGAGTAAAAGCATAAATATAATCAAATAAAAATATCACAAGAAAAAGCCTGAAAATTTGGCATGTTTGATTTGGCTAATCTTCCATTCGTTATTCAGTAACTAATTACCTAACGAATTCGATATGCACAAGACAAAAGGCCTTTAAGTTTTAGAGAGTAGAAACAAAGAGCTGGATGATGTCTCAGTAGGTAATGTGTTTGCTGTGGAAGCCGAATGACCTGAGTTCAGATCCCAGAACCCACATGAAAACAAGAGGAGATTTAGAGATGAGAATTTCTGGAAGCTGAAGGTCTTTCCATGATCCAGAGAGAGACCCTGTCTCAATCATGATAGAAGGCAAATGCTTCTACCTTGTACCTGAGATTGTCCTCAGACCACCACAAGTGGCAGTGACATATTGTGGTACTCACAAACATGTCACTCACAATGAACACACAAATCTTATATGCACTTAAATGTGTGTGTATGTATATGGGTGGGTGCACGCACACACACACCTTCTCTAGGGTGAACTCGAGGAGAGGAAGAGCAAATTAAATTAATTCATTAGACATTTACTTTAAAAGTAGGAGACCTAGGACTTAGTCTTGACTTTGTGGAGGCTAAATAAGAACACAGCTATAGAGTGGAATTTAAACCTTCCTACAGTGGAAGAGAGAACAGAATTGCTAGGGGATGTAATTCTAGAAACCGAGGAGTTGGTGGTACTTGCACCATGTAGTCTGATATGGTTGATAGATAAGACTCGACCATCACAGAGATTGTGTATAGAGAATCTCTGAACTGTGTCTCTGTGCTTCTTGGCCCCTCTGTGATGGCTCTGTTTAGTGCAGTTGTCTCCTCTTGGTCAGTTCACCTCTGAGGAGTATTGATCAATTGTGCTTTTGAAAAAAACACAAATCTTGGGAAAGAATCAGAAAGCAATTTGCTCTTAGGTACTTTACTCCTTGAAATCCATTCACCTGGAGTATTTCTTCCCTATTGATGTCCAAAGTGACGAGAAGACACTGTAGTCTTGGTTCCAAGGAACAACTTCTGCCAACCTTCCATGAATGGGTTGCATGCCGCTGGGAATGGAGTCCACAGGCAGCTGCTCTCCTTTGCTTCCTTTCCATGCTTGTGTCCTGATCCTTTCCTTCGTGGCCGCTAGCCATGATTTCTGAATGCTCCAATTTTTGAGCCTGAAAGAGGTGTAGTTTGGATGTTAGAGGGGGGCAAGAATTTCTTAACAGCTACTGGAAAAGCTGCTTTCCTTCTCTGTGAGCATGAGGGCAGTTTAAATATAGTGCTTTGTTTCCTGTGGATTGGTTAGAGATCACCCAGGCTCTGCAGTCCTACTACTTGGAGTAGCCTTGAGGAGGGAAGGTGCCCTCTGATGTCCATGAGGCTTATGGCTTCTCCTTGAGCTCTCAATCCTTTTCATCTCACTACTCTTTGCAAAGTGGCATTCATGTTTCTAGTTCCCTCTCTTAGACAAGACCTAAAATGACTCCAGTGTGGTCCTCTCTAGGCACTGGGCCCTCAGAAATCCCGCTACAGTTCTTTGTTCTCAGGCATTCAAGGGAGGCAGCATAATCACCGAATTGCTGTATCCCCTTTGCTCTGCCGTCAGAGTTCTGGCCAGTTCTGTCTTTACATTTCTCAAGTGTGAGTCAGATAATTTGGGCTCTTTCTTGATCTGAAATAGCAGTTATTAGATTTTTCTAAGTTGTTCTGCTGAGACTTTTCCCACAAGATTTAAAGCAAGAAAGGACACAATTTTAGTCATATTTTATAGAGGGGGAAAGATGGGGATCCACAGCTTCAAAAAAGCTCTGTCAAATGTGTTAATGAAAGAACTATCTTTCATTAGGGATCTTCCAGACTCTTCATATGGTCAGAATGGACGAACTTGTTACCTGAGTGTTCTCATTTTCAAAATGAACTTTATTGATGTTCCTTAATGTCTCTTTGAAAATTAAGATATAGAATGCACCTCTTTTAAATGTACAGTAAATTTTAACAAATGAATAACTATGGAACTCCTATCATAACCAATATTGTAATATTTCCCACCAAAGTTTCTTTGGGTCCCATGTAGTTAATGCACCTCTTAAGTTCTAATCCTAGGCAACTTCAGATATACTATCCTATCAGTCACTATAGATTTGGATAGACTTTTTTTTTGGAACTTTGTGTACTTTGAATCCTGGAGGAGGCATTGTTATACATCTTCACTGATGTTGCATAATATTTTGGTATGTGTTAGTAGTTAATTTCCCTACCCTTCTTTGGGGGATGAATATTATGAAACTCTATGGTGTATAGTCATACCACAATTTGTTTATGAGATACTGGCTACAGCTGGGATGTTTCCAGCTCAGGTTATTACAAATAAAGTTCCCAAGGAACAGGCTGGTGATACAGGTATGGCTCTCTCTATGACCATACTCTAGTTCAGTTGATTTAAACTTTTATTTTGTTTAAAGTTTTGCAATTTTTATATTACCAAAGAAGAAAAACTTTGACTTAAGATTCATCATTCAGGTGGTATTTTTATTTTTCTTATGGTAGCATCTTACACACTTCATTGCAATACTCCCAATTAACATAAATGTTTTCAGCATTGGGATATTGGCCTACTTTGGTAGTAAGGGATCTTGAGAATCTTGTAAGGAAGCTGTGGGGTGTGAGTCTCTGTCTTAATCATTTCATTCAGCCATATATTTGCATTTTCTTAGATATCACTTCAGTGTTTGTTGTTGTCATTATGAAGTTTAATGATGTATTTTTAAAAATTCTTCTTTAAATTCATTGAATTCTCTGATAAGGTTTATGATTCTCTTTTAAAATTCCTTGTACTAGGGTTCATCTAGGTTTTTCTCAGAGAACACTCTTATACAACTAGTGTGTTTTGTTAAGACTCATGCTATCTTTTTCATTCATGTTTTTATTTTTGCTATTTGACCTGGGCATGTGGACTTCTTTCTTTGGTTGTATGTCTGATGTTATAATCTAGCCTTTTTTTTAAGATGGGGTCAGTGAAGGAAATGTTTGATCTGAGCTAGGAAATGCACAACTGATAAATGAGATGTTTAATTGGAACTGAGAAACTAGAGTCTGTAGAGATGGATAGCACAAGGGAAAGGATGGGAGAGTAATGGAGCACTTCACTAGTCAAAGATGGCTTTCCAAGAAAGCAAGTTCAAATGCCACAAATCTGGAACCATGACTATTGGTGTGGAGATGGCTATAGGCAGCAGGGAAATCAGAGGGGACGAGGGGATGTGTGGGAAATGAGGCCATGACAGCCAGCAAAGGTGCCTGAGAGTGAGGAGGTGGAAAGCTCAAAGTGACCTACTAAGCAAGCAAGTACCAGAAATCAATATCAGCAGCAGGCTAGTCACTGTCAATCTATGGAACACATTGGAACTTAGTCAGCAACGTCTTTTACCTAAAAAACAAATAAAGAAGCAATAAGAGAAAATTACCACTAGATTAGTATAAAGAGGAATATAGAGGGTTCAGTGGTGGTAGCTTATAACTAGGCTTGTGGGTTCTCAGATATTGGCAGATGTGCACGTGGTGAGGGGAGATGTCCAGCACTAGTTACCTAGCTAATTACTCAGTGCTCATGAAGCCATGATTATAGGAGGAGCAGCTACAGCTACGAATGTAGTAAACTAGTCCAAGGCCTAACAACAACCATCTATACACATTTACCCTTATACCTACAGGAAACTGTAGTCTT
The DNA here is from genome assembly GCA_028555095.1 of Dicrostonyx torquatus. Taxonomy (NCBI): domain Eukaryota; kingdom Metazoa; phylum Chordata; class Mammalia; order Rodentia; family Cricetidae; genus Dicrostonyx; species Dicrostonyx torquatus. Next base: position 4,816,578 of record JAQHUG010000132.1, read on the forward strand.
CATCCCTCATCAAGGAAGCTACTCTGTGCAAGGTCACACTTTTAATCTGAATGCAGAATAAAGTTTTTTTTTTTGTTCAATGACCCATTTTTTTTATAGCAACAATAAGAAATTTCATATTTTTACTGAGTGAGCTCTAGGCTACTCAGATTCTAGGGAAATGCTATATTAGCTTTGACTTAGCATTCAAAAGGCAGCCACTGAATTAAGTAGATGAAAACAGTTTGCTTGCTTTCCTATCCTATTCCCAGGCCAATGTTTTCTGAAGTTTCATTAACTGATCTTACACTATTGCATCAGCTTGACAGAGTTGGTGCATAGTATAGCAACAAGTTTTTAAAAAATACTTTCAAGAATACATGTATTTTTTTTATCAATTCTGTTATCCTTTCTTTCTTATATACTTATTTTTGAGAGGTAAGGTTTCATGTAGCCCAAGCTAGCATTGAACTTGCTATGTAGCCAAGGATGACCTTCAATTTCTGAGCCTCTTGCCTCATTCCCCAAATTGTGAGATCACAGACATAATCTACCATGAATGCTCTATGAAATATGGGAGACTGAACTCAGGGCTTAGTATATGTTAGACGAGCATTGAATCAGACAAGTCATATCCACAAGCCTTGTACATAGCTTCAGAAAAATCAATAGCAACAATAATAATCATAATAATGTATATATGATTACAAATGACATTCATTTTCTAGTTAGGTAAATTGTGCTTTCTGTTTCAAATGCTGACTATAGGACTTTCTCTTCCCTCCTCTTGTTTTAAAAACACTTTCATATTACTAAGTAGCTGAGTTTGGGATTTCATAGCTTTTGTATGCACCTCAGCACAATTTTTTAGGCATGGGTAATTAATAAAATTAGTGGATTTCCTAATAATTATATTTTACAGCAGGATGAGATTCATTATCAGAGTATCTTCAAGCGTGTCAACATAGGGATTCCTGTCAAATCATACATTACATACATTAGAGAGTCAAGTACTAGCTAAGATATCAACTTCTGGGACAGAATATCTCATTGAGATGCCCCCCCCCTGGACTTCATCAAAGTTGGAAATAATATCCAGCAAACCCATTGCAGCAACAGGAATTCTTTGCAGCAGAGAAGGTGGCCCCTCCTTCTGAGCAATGAGAACTGGCCAGAAGTTAGAACGCCAGAGGTTCAGGGACTTGACTCAGTTGCTTAAAGAGCTGCAGGAGAAGCTAAATGCCAATCTCAGATGACTGCAGCAAGAATATACTTAATCAGTTTAAAAGCACACTGACACAGAGAAACCCTGTCTAGAAAAACAAAAACAAAAAAAAAGCACACTGACTGAAAACTAGTCATAGTCATAAAGGCTTTTACTCTTTAAAGCTGTGTTAATTTACTTTCATCATAATCTCCACAGTATATGAATAACTCATCGAAGCTGCTGGTGCTCTCCTCCACAGTATATGCCTTAGTCACTGTTTC
>JAQHUG010000132.1:4859488-4877327 GCA_028555095.1 Dicrostonyx torquatus
AACCCACAGAAGCAACTTTCATAGGAACTCACAGAGTCTGAAGCAACAACCAGAAAGCCTGCATGGAAATGACCTAAGCCCTATACCTATATGTGGCAGTTTAGCTTGGTCTATTTGCTGGACACCTAACAATGGGAACAGGGCCTGTCCCTAACACTTTGGCTGGCTCTTGGGAATCTATTCTTCATAGTGGATTGCCTTGCTCAGCCTAAATATGATAGGGAGGGTGTTGCTTAGTCTTACTACAGCTTGATATGTCATACTTTGTTGATACCCATGGGAGAACTGCCACTTTCTGAACAGAAACAGGAGTGGGAAGTGGATTGGGAGGATGGAGGCAAAGACATGGAATGAGATGAGAGGAGGGAGGGAAAACTGTGGTATAGATGTAAAATAAATAAATAGAAATAAACAAATAATTGTGAATGATTAAACAGATTAATTCTCAAGCACAATGGAATAATCTTGTAAATAATTTATCCAGTGATATCCATTTAAGAACAAAGATAATTTATTAAATCTCTGAAAATGATTAATGTCAAGTCAAAGAACATCAGTGAAAGTCAATGACTTCTCAGAGGTCACTGGAAACCAGATATTATTGAAAAGTTTGTTTGAGCTTTAAAACAATACAGTGAAACCATGAAACATAAAGGCAAAGAAAGGTTCTGAGTGTATACAACTTGGAAGTCCACAACATTTCAAATTAATAATCAAATCTAGTTCTCCTCATCAGTTCACTTGATCCTGTAATTAGTTTCTATTTAGGTCATCTCTCTGCTTTCAAAAACTCAAATGCTTCTTGATTAAATAATATCTGAAACTCTGGGTGTCTCCTGGTATGATCAGAAAATTGTCTAAGTGGACTCAGGCTGTAAGCTAGTAATAAAGTCAATTCTATGAATGATAATAATTTGCAGAGAATTGTCCATAAAGTTCCAAGAGTGTCCTTTTTCTTGAAGACACAAAATCTCTCTTGTAGCAAAACCTTTAGGTGAGTATGAGTGAAAATAGTGCTTACCTATAGATAAAAGGACAATGATGACAATTAATTTATTATAATGACCAACAATAACATATATGTAAAATTCTCTATTGCATATAATAAATAATATGCCATTATAGGCTTCATTCTTTCTCACCACAACATGTTATAGATAGTAATAGATAGTGAAGAAATAGGTAAATATTAGTGACCTATTGACAATATGTCTTTTGAAATATTTATGTCAATTGTAGGTACTTATATGCACTTAACCTAGACAAAGCTTCTCTTATGATTTTATAGTTTTCATGATAGTTTTAATAATAAAGTGGAACTACTTAGGAAATGAGGACATACCAAAAGGTTTAATTATTTCTACTTTTTGCAAGATGAAATATCAAACATTTGTGCTTCTCTGGAGGCCTCATAGAAAATCTCATGAGGTTGTTTTAAGTAAAAGATAATTCTGTAATTTTTAATCCAAGGTTTTTTTTTATTCTAAAATTTAGATTTGATCCCTGGAAAGTTATGTAAAAAATCATTTAAAGTTGCTTATTTGACCAAGAGAGAATCATGAATGCCCAAGAGATAATACTTAGTTACCTAATTAGCCAAAATGACTGAAACTTTTTTTATAAAAAAGAAACCTGCAATACTATGCAAAATTTTGATGAAATTTTGGTATAAAGAACTTTGAATTATTTTAAAATAACAAGTTTATCAGAAAGAAAACACAAGCCCAAAAGATGCCTGGGATCTCTGGGAAGGTTACAGTGAGGGTAGAAACCAGAAGAGTTCTATTTTTTGTCAAGAACTCTAACATCAATTTATCATTTTTTGTTTGTTTGTTTTGAGGAGAGGATGTCACATAGGCATTTGACTCTCCTAAAACTTCTTCTGTGAATTAGGGTGATCTTGAACTTGCTATATTTGCTTCTCTGTTCCCCAACTTCCAACTTCTAATGTGACAAAGTTACAGGTATGTGTCACCATACCTGTATCTCAATTTATCACTTTAATAAAAAAATTATTTTGCTTGTATATTAAAATTTGGAAACAAATTTTCACATCGTTTCTATGTCTTTTCATTTATTATAGTTTCATCAAAACTTTAAGCCTTTTGAAGCATGTGCGTGTGTGGGAGAAGGGGGAGGGATGTAGAGGCCAGTTGGTGTTGGACCATTGCGCTCCACCTTAGCTTTTCAGACATGATCTCTCCCTGAATTTGAAGATTACTGGTTTGGTTTGTATATATATATATATAGCAAATATTAAATAAGTGAACCATCTCAGAAGTCCCCAACTTTTCAAAATTTAGCAATGTTTTAAGGTTTCCTTTTATATACAAGTCCTATAAACCAATGCAAAGATAATTGCCTTGGTTTGGAATATTTGCAAATTTCTGTTCCCAGTTGTGTTTATTCTTCACTATGGTCTTTCATGTTCTGCAGCAAAGTGAGCCAGTAGCGTTTTTGTGCTGTAGGAAATCCTACAGCTGTAGGAAATCCTACAGTAGTTGCCCATGCACTGGGGCATGGCCTTTGATACTATTTACGCCGATGCATGCATCTGGCCTCATTCCTGGCTGCGGGATTCAGTTTCTGATCTCTGTTCCAGCAGAGGATTCTGATTTGTGAGTCTACACCTAAACAAATAACCATCTATTTCTCAATTCTGAGCTAGTGTGGGATTTCTTTTAAGCTTCCTTCTTCATCTTTGGAAAGCAATAACACACACATATGCTTATCTGTAGCATTGCTTGCTCCTGTTGTTGACTTAGTTATCCATGTTAACTGATAAGCTTTCACAAATGCATCTAACTTAGATTTTAGAGAAAAAGCTGTAGGATGAACAGAGACAGAGCTTAGTAGATAGTGACATGACCAAGCATTTTAGCAAGCTTCATGAGCACACATGACTTAATTTTGTGTAGCCCTATGTTGGCTTTTGATATCTCCTTAAATGGCTAAAATATGAGTGTTTTCATTAATTAGACTCAGACACTCAGTCAACATTAACAGATTAATAATGATGAAAATGTGGCATTTATACAAATGGGTTTTATTTGGTCACAAGGAAGAAGGAAATTGTTTCATTTTCAGGAAAATGAATGGAGCCAGATATCACTATGTTAAATGAAATAAATCGGTCCCATCAAGGCAAGTATTGCAGGCTTTCTCTCAAATGGAAGGAAGTTCGGTGAGGAAAAAGGACGTGAAACTAAAACCATGGGTCACTTGAGATATAAGAAAGGAGGAGGAAAAGGGAGAGGAGGGAAATTAATGAGAAATAGAGGAGTCAATATGATCAAATGGCATTCTATGCATGCATGTCATCATACAATTAACACGTATTAGTTAATTGAGGAAAAGAAGGTACAAGGGACTCTGCAATAGTTTGTAAATGCTTCCCAAAGGTGAGATTATCTCATTTACGATTGGCTAGCCAGAAGCATAGAACCTCTGGTTTATGACAATCCCAAAGTTGAACTGTCCCTATGTCTGAATTGTTCTCGTCAATGATTATTAAAGGTTTTCTTCATTGATTTCAACTCAAAAATAGTCTGATCAATTAACAATAGCAATAACACGAAGTTTAACAGACATATTTGCTGTTTGTCATATGAAAGGACCCAGTTTCTCGTAGAGCTTTGATGGAGATCAAAGAACCTGTGGCAGTATACACAGGGCCTGAACAGGTCTCAGTTAGGTAGTGTCCTGGCACTGAGAAGGGGACATGGGCATGTCCAATTATTTTCTATCCCCATTATCTCCAATTTCTGCAGTGGCTGGAGAGATGGCTCAGTGTTTCAGAACATGTTCTGCCTTTGCATGGGGCGTGGTTTTGGTTTTCAACACCCAAGTCAGATTGTTTGCAACTACCTGTAAATCTAGCTCCAGAGGATTGGATTCTCTTTTCTAGCTTCATGGGCTCTGAAATTATACACACACACACACACACACACACACACACACACACAGACACACACACACACACACACACAGAGAGAGAGAGAGAGAGAGAGAGACAGAGAGAGACAGAGAGACAGAGAGAGATGCTTAAAAAGCAAAAATAATCTGTTCAAGAGGGAAACCACACATCTTTTTGTATAATGTTAGTCAAAAAAGCACCTATGGTTTCTGAACAGAACAAAGAAAGCAAGGAGGTAACACATTGGGGAACTGAATGTTTTCTGATCTATGCACAATAAGGAATGCACTGATGATAGTATTACACTGCCATAAACTCTTATATTTGCCCTGTTTCCATAGAAAGGTCCTGTAGCAAGCTGTCGGTTATGGGCTGAGTCCATACATTCCCTAGGACCATCACCTGATGATGAAATCTGACAAGTGTCAGGCTTGCCCAAGGCTCCTTCACTTCACTGATCCTCTCTCCTTCTTTGACAGCTCCAGAATGAAGCTTATTTCCTGCATTTAATGGATTTGTCATAGACCTTAATTGAATCTTCCAGATAAAAGAAATTTAGGACAACTTCAATAGTCTAGCTTGTAGCCTTGGTAGATTCCTCAAGACCTGAATATCAGTCCAGGCACTCAGAAGATGGGCTGGGATAATTGCAAATCAGTCTTATCAGGCCCAAAACATAAATCCTTTTTCATCTTTCTAAAGATCCAGACCTAAGGATTTAGGAAAGAAAAAAAATATTTTAGGGAAATAATTTGTACTTGGAGGATTAGATTCTCAATGATTTTTTCCCTGAAAGAATATTAGATAATATTTAACAATCAAATTCACTATAAGGATAAATATTCCTTAGGCAGAAAAGGAATGTTTGTTGCCTAAATTTTGCCTTGATTGTTTTGTGAAATGGTCACTAATCAATTTAAGATGGCTTTCATTAGAGTGTTTCTCAAGGGTAAAATAACCAAACACACACATTTTCAGTGTACTACTTTACTAATCATATAAAACTTAAATAATGGGCAGGATTTTTAATAACTGACATAACATACACTGTCTGCTTTGTTGCTCAGCATCAAATGTCAGATCACATGTTTTTATGAACTGACAAGATATTTGATTCACACATTAGGATCTGAAATTGTATGTCAAAGAGAACCCTTCTCCTTTTCCAGGGTTGATGCTTACTCAATTGGAAAATTGAGTGAAAAGAAAAGAGGAAGAAAAAAAAGAGAGTTTAGGAAATGAACTATTCAGTGAAGTGGTTTGCTTAGCCAGTCTTAGAAATCTTGGGCATAATCAAATCATTTGTCTTTTTGACAATTACTTATGAAGTCACATTATGCAAAACTAGGCTTTCTGGGAAATGTAAAAAAATGATGCCTAGGACGTATGCATAATTTGCTCTTATTTATGGGTTTCTGAATAGATGATTTTATTAGTGCCCTCTGCTTCAAATAAAGCAGTGGTATAAAAAGTTGTTTTGAATATGTGCCTTGAGACTAATACATATATATATATCAAAGTTTGATACCTTTGTGTATGTTTTGAAATTAGATTATAGATTCACAATCAAGGTATCTCAGTTTTGTCCTTTTCATGTTTGCAACTTAACTTCTAGATTTGCTTTTCTATTTCCCTACATGATATTGAGTGGTTCCTCTTGATCTCCAATAGTCAGGTATTATGAGACTAATAAAAGTACAAATTAATAAGACATGTTTCTTTGCTTGGAAACCTGCCCTGTACTTAAAGAACTGTCTTATTAGTCTGCTCCAATTAATTAATTACATTGTATTGTAATGACCTGTTACTATAACACTTTCTTTACTAGACTATGATCTCAGTAAGAACAGATCAAAAGTTTTTGAAGTTTATATATCCCAGCAGGAGCATAGAAATGCTTGTATTTGTTGATTTTCTAAATAAATGAATGAAGGGGCAGCAAGAATATTTTGTAGGAGGTTCTTGGAACTCTCTGTAAATATTATAGCTTTGGAATGTGATGTGGGAGTGTTCTTCTGTATTTTGTATTACTCTTATTGGTTGAATAAAGAGCTGCCTGGCTTATAAGACAGGTCAGCCCTTAGGTGGGTGGAGTAGACAGAATGAAAGTTCTGAGGAGAAGAAGGAAAGTGAGCCAGTCGCCATGAAGCTCCCGCCACAGTTGGAAGTACCGTAGAGCCGTCCAGTAAGTCACCCACCTCGTGGTGACATACAGACTTTTATAATGGGTTAGTTTATGAGGTGAGGGCTAGCCAGGAAGAGGCTAGAGATAATGGGCAAGGCAGTATTTAAATTAATACAGGTCTCATGTGGTTATTTCGGGCATAAGCAAGCAACCAGCGGCTGATGGGGTCAGCAGCTGGGGGCTTGGGAGCCAGGTGCTGGGAACATACAACCTACACCTCTCCTCTATTTACAACAGGAATAAGGTTAGGATAGATGAGCATAGTGGAATAAGCTCAGAAACAATGGTCCTGAATCATAAGTGTGTTTGTAACAGAATAAATTTGGATGCATTCCTAAACTAAAAGATCTGAAAAATGTTAGTAACAATAACCAAATTAAACTTGAGCAATAACATGGGAATACAAACTCCTTCAAATTCTACAAAGATTATTCTGTCATTCAAATATGACTTGTAAGTATTGCCCTATGTAAGGATGAGTTGGGATGACAATAACAGCTATTGTACAACTTAAATTAGTTATAAGTACCAGATTATTATAATTACAATCATAAGTAATTATAAGTTACTAGTTAAAAGTTGTAAGTATTTAAATTCAGGTTAAATAAGAGGTTAGCTTTTGCTTTTCAATTGCTAAGAGTCTAGAGGTATGATTTTGCCCCAATTAATGTGGTCACTGGGACCTATTCTCTACATAACCTTTGCATGTTATTATCTGTGACAGTCATTCAATCATTAAAGAATTTTTTCTTAGGATTCCAAGATTATATATATATATATATATAGTTCTCTCTGTCCATACTAGTTAAGGAAATGTCTGAAAGAAGAAAATTCTTGAGTATTTACTGATAAGAGGTAAGAAGTAGTTCCAAGAATTACTCCAAATGCTCTTGAGTATTTAATTGGACCAGGCTGGACATCAATCCCATTTTAAAAGAAACAATTGGTAGCAGCAGTGGGTTACCTTTATGGGTCAGATTCTGTGATTCTCATCTCTGATATCATTGGAAATTTAAGTAGTAATAGCTTTTGGGTTACACAAAATTCTAGTTTTTTTTGAGACAGTCCCATTGCATGAATGCCTCAAAGTTATGATATATAATCAAGTTTAAAATGAGGGACTAGTTTGTACATGTGATGAGGACTGGAGTGATAGTTGTAGTTCAGCTTGACACAAGCTAGAATCACTGTGGAAGAGGGAACTGAGAAAATGGTCCTACCAGATTGCCTGGTGTACAAGCCTGTGGTGCATTTTCTTGATAGATGATTGACATGTAAGGGGTCTGATCTTTATGGGTGTTGTAAGCCCTGCCTGATAGTCGTGGGTGCTATAAGAGGGCAGGTTGTGCAAGATATTAGGCACAAGCCAGTTGCAGTATTCTTCCCTGGCCTCTGCATCTGGTGCTGCCTCTAAGTTCTTGTCCTGAGTTCCTTTTTCAACTTTACTGGCTGATGGACTCCAAGCTCAAATTTGAGTACAAGATCAAATACACCCTTTCCTCCCCAAGTTGCTTTCAGTCATGACATTTTATCACAGCAATAGAAATTGTAACTGAGACAGCTGGAGGTCATGATTGACACAGATGTTTTTCCATGCAGAAAGAAGCTCTTTGCCACCTCAGCTGTGAAGTGACAGGAGGAAGTCCCTCATTAACATTCATTCTTTCAGCCAGCATCCCTTGTGAATATCAGTGTATGTCTGATGCAGTTGACCAGAGTTAGAGTCTGTGAACTGTGAAGATGATTGGATTGAGTAAGAATTAAATCCAGGTCTTTGCTGGTCTTAGCAAAGAATGCTAAATTGAACCAATCAGTCAAGGATGTCCCCATCAGATTTCCTAGACTTTCTACTTGTCTGTTTTAAGTTTTTAGGACAGCTTTTTCCCCTCAGTCTCTGATGTCAGTTCTTTTCTGGTTGGGGTAGGGCTGTCTTACTTGAGGTTAGATGGCAGAAACAAAAGGCCAACCTGAAGCTAATTTTCTAGCTCTTCTACATTATGGCAACACATCTACAAAACTGGTCAGAGATACTAAAAATATCAAATTGGTTTATGAATGAAAAGCATTTGGCCACTGGAAGAGCTCATAAAACAAGCTAATGACCAGGCTCTGACTTGTATTTGTAGATGTTGATTAAGTTGTTACCAGCACTGAAATGAAGAACATAGCTACACATTATTTCTGTCACCTTTTCCCAGTCAGAACTTTCTGAAACATCTACTATTTGTGAGTCTTACTTTCTTTTTCACTTCCCTCCAACCCACCCTCAAATCACTCCTCCAAAAGGGTAAGTCCTCTCATGAGGAGTCATCAAAATCAGGGACATTAAGTTTAGGCAGGACCAAACTCCTTCTCCCAGTATCAAGGCCTAGCAAAGTATGGTTTCCAAATAGCCAGTTCAGGCACTAGGAATAGATTCTAGTCCCACAGCCAGGAGCCCCTCAAACAGACCAAGCTACACAACTGTTGCCCACATACAGAGGGCCTAGTTCGGTCCCATGTGGGCTCTCCAGCTGTCAGTCTAGGGTCAGTGAATTTCCATAAGCTTGGTGCACCTGTCTCTCGATTTCTCCATAATGATCTTGACCCCCTTGCTCATATAATGCCTCTTCCCTCTTTTTGACTGATCTCTTGGGGCTTGGCTTAATACTTGATTTTTAATTTCTGCATCTGCTTTCATCAGTTACTTGATGAAGGCTCTATGCTGACAGTTGGGGTATTCAATAATCTGATTACAAGGGAAGGCCATTTCAGACACCCTCTCCACTATTGCTAGGTGCCTTAGTGGGGTCATCCTTGTGGATTCCTGGAATTTCCCTAGCACCAGGTTTCTCCCTAACTCCATAATGGGTCCCCCATCAAAATAACTCGTTCTTTTCTCTTCCACTCCGTCCCTCTTTCCCCTAGACCATCCCATTCCCTCCTGTTTTCATTCCCCTCCCCTCCCCTTTTTACCCTCCCCCAACCCTCCAGTTTACCCCAGCAATATCATCCATTTTCCCTTCCCAGGGAGATCTATGTGTCCCTCTTAGGGTCCTTCTTGTTACTTAGTGTCTCTGGAGCTGTGGATTGTAATCTGGTTATCCTCTGTTTTACATCTAGTATCCACTTATGAGTAAGTACATATAATATTTGTCTATCTAAGTCTGGGTTACCTCACTCAAGATGGTTTTTTATGCTTCCATTTATTTGCCTGAAAATTTCATGATGTCATTTTTTTTTACAGCTGAGTAATACTCCATTGTGTAAATGTACCACATTTTCTTAATCCATTCTTCAGTTGAGGAGCATCTAGTTTGTTTCCAGGTTCTGATTATTATGAATAATGCTTCTATGAACATAATTGAGCCTATAAAATTGGAAAATTTACAAGAAATGGAAAATTTTCTAGAAAGGTATCACCAAAATTAAATCAAGACCAGATAAACAATTTAAATAGACTTACAACTCCTAAGGAAATAGAAGCAGCCATTAAAAGCCTTTCAACCAAAAAAAGTTCAGGGACAGATGGTTTCAGCACAGAGTTCTATCAGAATTTCAAAGAAGAGCTAATACCAACAGTCCTAAAATTTTTCCATACAGTAGAAACAGATGGAACATTGCCAAACTCCTTTTATGAGGCTACAGTTACCCTGATGCTGTGGGACAATGGTCTTTTATCCTGTCACTTGTATTATTTTTAATAAAATGCTGATTGGCCAGGAGTCAGGCAGGAAGTATAGGTGGGGCAACCAGGCAGGAAGTAGAGGTAGGGCAATGAGAATTCTAGAAAGAGGGAAGTTTAAGTCCACAGTTGTGACCCAGCCTCAGAGGAAGCAATATGTGACTGTCTCACCAAAAATGGTACCAAGCTATGTAAGTTATGAGAATTAGTTAATAAGAAGCCTGAGCTAATGGGCCAATCAGTTTATAACTAATGTAGATCTCTGTGTGATTCTTTGGGACTTAACAGCTGCAGGACTAGGTGGGACAAAAAACACCTCTGTCAACACCCTGATACCCAAACCACACAAAGATGCAACAAATTAAGAATTACAAACCAATCTTTCTCATGAACATTGATGCAAAAATACTCAGTAAAATACTGGCAAACCAAATCAAAGAACACATCAAAAAAATCATCCACCATGATCAAGTAGGCTTCATCCCAGAGGTGTAGGGATGATTCAACATATAAAAATCTGTCAATGGTATTTTTCTTTTCTTATGGTACTTTAGTTTATCAGAGTAATTTCTCCTGTGCCCGTATCTATAAACTGCCAACAGATCCTCAGAAACAGGTGGGTTGAGAAGATGCTTTAAACTACTGTTTTAATGTTCTATTTCTGTGAGGAGACACCATGACCAGACCAAGATAGTTCTTATAAAGGAAAACATTTAATTGGGAGCTTACTTACAGTTCCAGAATATTCCTGCCAGGCAGTAGGTAAGAACTGGTGGTGCTGGGTAGCCAAGAGCTTTGCATCCTGATCTGCAAGCAGAGACTGGACCTCGTGTGAAACTTCCAAACTCATTCCAGTGACGCACTTCTTCCAAGAAGGTCATACCTCTGACTAAGGTGCAAATTTATGAATCTATGGGGCGGCATTTTCATTCAAGCCACCACATTCCACTCCCTAGACCCCATAGTCTGTTACTCCACCATAAGGCAAAATACATTTAGTCCAACTTCAAAACACCCCAAGTCCTCCAGCCTCAACTCTGTTTAAAAATCCAAAGTCCAAAGTCTCTTCTGAGACTCAAGGCACTCTCTTAGTCGTAATTTTCTATCAAGTCAAAAGCAAAAAGTTGATCACATACTTCCAACTTACAAATGGCACAGAATATGACCATTCTAAAAGGGAAGAGAGGGACCCTAGGGAGGAAATGATGAACCAGAAAAAGGATGAAAACCATCAAGAAAAACTCTGAATTCTGCATTTGCCTGTATGATATCAAAGTGATCTTCAGAACTCTAACTCTTTTCAGCTTTGTGGATTGCAGCAATCACCTATGACAGAATTGTGGCTAGGTTGATCAAGTGTTTTGTAGGTAACCAAAACATCTATGATTTAATGAGCACAATAACCATATCATGTCCAAAAGGCAGTCCTTCTCAGCACTTCTGCCAGTCTTCTGGCTTTTACATTCTTTTCTTCTCTTCTTCCATGATGGCCGCTGAGCTATAAAGGGTGGGGTTGACATTCGTGTCTCTTTTAGGGTTGAGTATTCAATTACTTTTCCTCAATACTTTGGCTAGTTATGCATCTCTCCATGGAATGCTGCCCACTGCAGGGTGTGGAAGACTTCTCTGGCCAAGGCTGAGACCCCAAGCCCAGACCCATCAGCAAAAACATAAATATTTGGAAGACGTTGTGACAGCATGAATATTTAGCAAAATAAGAAAGCAGGTTCTAGCTTCTAGCCCCAGGCTTTTATCTGGAGTCTATTACCAGATGTGAAATTCCCTTCTGCGGGGTAGGCCTCAAATCTAATCAGTAAGCAGCTAGCTATCCCCCTAATAGCCATGCCATATCTTGCCTGGAAGTTCAGTCCAGCAGCACGCACTGCAAGGTTGAGTGCTCCATAAGACCACTGGTTTCTTATAAGACCATTAATGGGTTTCTTTAAGACTTTTTCATAATTCTTACTTTGGTCTAACACACTCACTATCCCTCCTCAACCCCAGCCTCTGCTCCCATTCCCTCTTAAAACTAGAGCCTCCAGTATTCCTACCCTCTCCTTTCCTTCTCATGTATTCTAATATCATCTAATTATTATTTTTTAATTGAGTTGTGAGATAGTTGGCTTCTACTTGGCTTTTCACATACTCTTCCTTTGGATGAGTGCCTCCCTTCATCTCCTGTGCTTCCCCACACTTCTAAGGCCCTCCCCGCTTAAGTCCATCCCCAAGTGCCCAATATCCCGTCTTTCTACTTTCACTTTACCTATAATCTAATACTCCCTCCCCTTCCCAGCTTCCACTGGTGCTTCAAGTTAAGCACGCACACAATATGGACCATTTCATCAGTTTGCATGCCATCCTTATGCAAAGGCTATGTTAATCTTCTCTGCAGTGTTCCTGTTTTGGAACTTGACACTTCAAAATTCATCATTCAGCATTTTATTTGTAGACTACTTTTCTCCCTCTCTGATTCCCTAATGGAACTTGAACTGGTATTTTCTTCTTCTTCTCCTCTTCCTCTTAACTTCGTCTTTAATTAACTCATTCATTCACTCATGTTTTCTTCTTTTTCATGTCATGCCTTATTGCTTTTTTTTTCCCTAGATCAAAACTTTTCAGAATGACTCCCCTATCTGTTTTCTTGTTAAATTTAATCTAAAAGTTTCCAGTGCTGAACAAAAATATTCATTACACTTTTATCAATACAAACATGATAGACTTCACAGTTTGAAAAATATTTCCTGCAAAAACACATGGTTGTTAGTCTACCCGAAGACCATCTTTATCAATCTTCTGGAAATGCTGACCTCCTTTTCTTCTATCAGTTCTTCTGCCCTCTTACTTCCCAGTCTTCCCATGCTGTATTCTGTACCCTGCTCATGAAGGCTTCTTCACATGGCTGCTTTCTGACTGTATTTCTCACCTCAGCTTCTGCTTCTCAGGCTATGTATGACTGCTAGTCTACCAGAAGACCATGCTTATCAAACCTCAAATCTGGTTGTGGCATCTTTCTGGTTTCTTACTCTGCCTTATTGGACTTTGTATTCCATGCTCAGAAAGAGTGTGCGTGGTTCAGACCCAGCACAGGGAAGACATAGTCTCACATTAAACAAAATTTCAGTCCTTATAACTGCACGAAAGTAGAAGGCCTTTGAGATTGAGAGTAGATGACCACGTGTCTTCAGCACATTCAGTTGCTTATAGACTTATTTACCCAACATTCCTATGAAGTAAGTATACAATTAACCTTACTGAAAAATAACTTTCCATATCATGTACTTAAAACATATTTTTGTTTGTTTGTTTGTTTTTTCGAGACAGGGTTTCTCTGTAGCTTTGGAGCCTGTCCTGGAACTAGTTCTGTAGACCAGACTGGCCTCAAACTCACAGAGATCCGCCTATCTCTGCCTCCCGAGTGCTGGGATTAAAGGTGTGTGCCACAACCACCCGGCTTAAAACGTATTTTTTTAAAGCTCCTAATACAGCTAGTAGGTTTTAAAAATTGTTTTTAGGGCGTACTTTTATCCATTCCTCATTTTGTGGATTGTATTTCCTTTTCCCTTTTTAGCACTTCTACTTGTTCCCAGTCTGCCTTTAGGGGAGTTATGTGTGTCCTTGCTCAATAGTGCCCTTTGAGTCTATTGCTGTGAGGGTGAGGGACTTCATTTTGGGATTTCAAGTTGAGTTTCAGTTTCACGGACTGGACATTTAAGTGTGACCCTAGAGAACCTCAGCTAGTCTTTAAAGTTTCGTCTTCTGTCTGAAATTTGTTTTCAAAGGCACATGTTTTTCACAAACATATTCAGTTTTTGAACAGTCATCCCAGCAAGAATTGTCTAGTATGTTCCTAAGACTTGATCATTTGGGTCTAACAAGAGAGCATCTTTTTTGCTATAGACTTAAATCACGAATTTTCCCTAGAGTTACATGTCTTGAGAATAGATTACCAACTTATTTTCATCATTTTTCTCATTGTATATTTTATTCTGAAAGATTATTTTATTTTTTGCAAGGATGTCATCAGATTCAAATGTGTGTGTGTGTGTGTGTGTGTGTGTGTGTGTGTTTGTGTGCATGTGACTTCCAGACTTCGAACAAATGAAGTTGGGGAAATATCTACCAATTAGTACAAAATGTTCCTGAGATATTAGCCTCTTTCATTGTAAGAGGGTACTGTTAATATTTTTTAAAAAATGATTATCCATGTCTTTGAAAATGGAGGGAGTTAAGTCCTAAATAATGATGCTTCTGGATGGGACTTCGTGTGAGAAGTAAACCCTATGAGCTTCTTGGTTATAACCCTAAGGATGACTGTGTTACCATGCATTGCCCACTCCATCTCCCTCTTGAAGTGGAGTTATAGGGGCTTGTGCATGGTCTGACGTGGATCCAAGGAGCAAAACTCAGGTCCGTTGTAAGAGCAATGCAGCTTTTAAGTGCTGAACCTTTCTTCTAGCCTCTTAACTACACGTTTTTGATTGGAGGGCTATTAGAATTAGTGAACACAGCAAGTAAACTTGGAATGTGTGTATATGTATGTGTGTGTGTGTGTGTGTGTGTGTGTAGGTGTGCTTGTGCATGTGAGCGCAATGAATTTATGTGTTCATGCACATATGTGCAAGCACACATACCTGTGCCTATATGTCTGGAGGTCAAAGTTAACCTTGAACATCATAGCTTCTTAATGAAGATTTAAGTAGCTAATAAAAATTTTAAGATAAACTTCAATATTTAAGAATTGGGTTACAAGGCATTGCTAAAATCATGAGGCTTGATTTGCTTATTTTTGTAATATATCTTACAGGACTGAATCCTTGAGCTTATTTTTGTTTAGTTTCCTCATTATTCCTCATGCCCAATTCATATATCAAATCGTTCAGTATAATTTTATTATCAGCGGCATCTTTAACTTTACAAAAAATGAGACTGCTTCCTGTATGAATCTCTGTAAATAGCTTTCTAGCACTTTTTTTATTCCTTTAATATTTACAAACATTTGCACTATCAGAATATGTGATTGAAGCTATTGATTCAATCTAGATTATTTTTGGAGTTGTTTTATTTTAGTACAATTGAAAAGACCAAAATGTTGTATGTGCGTGTGTGTTTGTTAGCTGCTGTCATTCACAGGAAAGATTTGTGGGGAGTCTAGCAAACCCTCAGAGAACCTGTGAAAGGTAAACTGAACGGGGTTCTGAATAAATAAATGCCATTTAGCCGGTGGTGCTGCTGGGGGAAAGACTTAAGGAAAACCTGTATTTCCATCAGCAAACCCCTAAAGTGGTTGTAGGGGAATCAGGTTGCCAAACAGATCTGAGAACTACATCAGAAGCTAATGCCTGGCAGCAGGAGGGAGCACACACTGCAAGCTTTGTTGTTGAAGGGGAGTGTAAGGTCTGTCTACTGTGATTGCCAAGAACTGAGGGTAAATGGAGCAATTAACAAGAGGATCTCGCCCACCCAGTTATCTTCAAGCTGTTGTTATCAATATTAAACGTTCTTGAATAGTATGTCAGTCATATCTAGGTCAGCATGGCCACACTGAGCTACAAGGCAGCTTAGAAAATGTGTGTCAGCTTTTCAGTTTCCACAGTGGTACCAAGGAAAGGGATGTGGTTCTTCCGGTTTCTGCAGAATTCCAAATAGTGAAAGATATAGAAATGTTTGTTCAAGAACTGTCACCTATCAAAGTACTCATCTCAGAAGACTTTAGAAGAGTAAGCTTCCCTTAGTGTGCCATTTTCAGAAAGAAAGGAATCTCAGTGCATCTCAAAGTCTTCTGAAATATACAGAAAGACTTGAGACACTTCGGGCAACTGATGAACCTTAATGGAGCACAAATGTGCTGAGACAATTAATAGTGATCAATAGACTAAAAAAAAAAAAGAAAACCACTGATGATTGTATGTTGTTACATAGCTGTATTAAAGAAATGCTACAGAGATAAAGCAAGGAGAACCCAGTCTTGTGGTGTGCTATGCTTTAATATATTTCTGCAAGTGGTTTCTAAGGACTGCAAAGCTCTGTTGAATAAATATGCGGAGCATGGCATAAGCAGCCTTCTTCCAACATGGTTTTAAATATCCCAACATGACAGAACTTAAGAAAAAGCAAGTATATGACGAGCATTTTCTTTGTACCCGAACTTTGCAAACACAGCATCATTCAGTCGTCCTAAAAATTCTCAAGATGGACACTGCCTTTTCTCCTTTGGTCTTGGATGTGATACTTCTATCTCTATAAGTCATGAAATTACCTTGTATTTTTTTCCATGTGTGTTTCAGAAGATATGAAACTCAGAAGTTGGATGTGTATATGCATTTTTGTGGATTTGTCTTTCTGCTGCAGTCTCATAGGGAAGAGTACAGTAGGTCCACATGAATGATCTGCATACAGTAGGTCAGTAAATGTACTGATAAACACAGACTTGAAGTCCTCAAGTCTGTTCCTAGTGGGATCTGTAGGGAGGAAGTTACTTGGCATTACAAGATCTACTTAGAAGAAAAGGTTTTGGGAACTGCACCTCCAAATTCATGTGGCAGAAAGAGTAGGGTAGAGCTGGACCCACTGGACTCTTCCTGGGGCTGAACGGGATGGTGAGTGTCGTCACTCATCCCTATCCCACCCCTCAGGGTACCAGGGAGAAACATACACACTGAATTGGGAGTCTGTTGAAGCAGAAACTCATTTATTGATATCAAGCAGGGACTTATATAAGGTTGTGATGGGTGGAGAAGCCTGGGATGGGCCAAGGTGGAGTAAGGAAAGAGGGCTAATAATACTCTGCTACATCAGTGGTGACTGGGCAGAGGCTGGTCTAGGTGGAGTAGCCAGAGACAGGTCTCCAAACTCTAGCTAGGCTCAGGAAGTTACATTATGTGGCCCTTTTGTTTTTGTCATGACAGAGGAAGACATGGTCCCTGTGTTAGGTCATCTCCTACATGGAGATCTTACCCATCACTGAGTACCATGTATCTCCTTTTATGAAGAAATCATTGAGTACCCTGTACCTCATTTATGATAAAACCACTCCATGACCTGCTTTAGGTTGTCCCTGCCTGACTGAGGTCTTACCCATCACCGGCCAGGTGGAGGGTGGAGAAGGGGCATTTATATGAGGCATTGTATCGTATGGCTAATATCATGTTTGGATTTCTCTCTGGCATGTGCCGAAGCCCAAATGGCTCAGGAGAAGAAATCCACTGAAAGAAAAACGTAGTCAAGTTTTCCAGATGGAGAATAATGTGTAACATCAGTCTGCCAGAGATGGGTTAGGGTGAAGCCCCTGGGGATTGTTTCCCACATTTTGGAGGGGAGGAATCTAGAGGAAAGGCTGACAGGACTTAAAAGTCCAAATAATTTTTTTTGATGTATTTAACTGGTACCTCCAGTTTTAGGCCCCTCCAGTTAACATGGGTGACAAGGTGGAAATGTGTGGCTTTTATAGCAGGATTACAATGGGGCATGGAAGCCAGGTGGTCAGCCAGCAGATATCCCCTGCCGAGAAATCTAGGTAAGTTTTGGTGACCTCTAAGATATTCCTTCTTTGTTTAAGGAAGAGGCAAGCTTGAATCATAAGAGGGTTGGAGTCTAATTTAATATGGGCCTCAACCAGGTTGGGCAAAAGATTTACAACAGAGAGGCTATCAGAAAATAGATTGAATGGCTCTGGTATGGAATCCA
The DNA here is from genome assembly GCA_028555095.1 of Dicrostonyx torquatus. Classification (NCBI taxonomy): domain Eukaryota; kingdom Metazoa; phylum Chordata; class Mammalia; order Rodentia; family Cricetidae; genus Dicrostonyx; species Dicrostonyx torquatus. Next base: position 4,876,937 of record JAQHUG010000132.1, read on the forward strand.
ATGACATAATAACAACAAACAATTCTTTAAACTGTGCAGATCCCTCCACCTCATGGGAAATTGATTTTATAGGCATTGGCTCCTCTCCACATAGGAGAGGTGGGGATACAAGGGAGTCCCCTATTGGTAAAGACTGTGAGAAAATCAGGGTTGGGTTGAGACAGAAAAAGTTTAGAGTTGAGAAAAGGAGTTCATCCATTCATGAGGGCCATAATGGTAACCAGTTTTTCATGAGAATCCATCTAGGGCTATGGCAATTCTATATTAGTTCTCTGAAGCCAGGTGAGATCAGTGATTTTAAATAGAACAGTAAGTGATGTAGGAGGGTTCTTCTGTATTTTGTTTTGCTTTCATTGGTTAATAAAGAAGCTGCCTTGGCCATTTGATAGGG
>JAQHUG010000132.1:4889375-4938055 GCA_028555095.1 Dicrostonyx torquatus
GTGGGGTAGTGGGGGAGCGGGAGGACCGGGAACAAGGGGAGTAAATGTAAATTTTTCTTTTAACAATAAAAAAATTTCTTTCCCATATATTTGTGATACTCTCAGTGTTGACCAGAACAGCTTCTGTTTTCTTCCTCTCTCAAGTTTATAAATATGAAAATCAAAGTTTCAAAGGCTGGAGGGTGTTTTCCAGAATCATGCCTTTCTTTTCTCACTTTGTGTCTAGCTTAAGGATGTTAATATATGAAGTGTGATCCTAATTAGTCTTATCAATAAAAGCCTGGTATTAGATATTGGGTAAAAGCTGAAAGTTCAGAAAAGCACAGCAGCAGTAACTAGAAATTTCTACCGCTCCGAATTCTCCATCCAGAAGGGCTAAGATCCTGTCTCTGCCCCTCCTCATCACTTCCTCTCTCTGTCCAGCCTTATCACTTCCTATATCCTGTCTGTACAGACCTCCAGACCTCTGTGGTTAACTAGTGACTAGCTCCACTCTCTGATCTCCAGGCAAGTTTTATTAGTCAGAACACAAATAAAATATTACACAACAAATATAAATGATATAATAAATTGAGAAACAAAAACCCCAATATTATCCTGAAAGTCTCCATTTAGCTCACAGTTTAAAATGCATGCATAATTTTTACTTGTGTGAGAGTATTAGCCAATGATATTTGACATTCTATGAACCCCCATGTGGAACCTCTAGTGGCAGGCCAAAAGGAAGGAGACCATTTCAGTGGATCCTGATATCATTCTCCTTATTTAGGAGAAGGGATTGTTATCAAGGATAGATAGGTGCTTCTTTCTAAATGCTCTAAGAACTGAATAAAGTGTGAACACCATGTATCCATAGTAATGGCTTCTTTAAAATCTGAACTAACCCTTTCAACCTCATCCTTCAGAGCCTCTCACTGTGTCTAGCCATGGCTTTATCTCATTGATTTTTGCGTCATCTGTCAAACTTTAGCTGCACCCTGGAAGTCTCAGCAGACGTATTCCTCTCGTTTCTTCCAGTGGAACTTCACATCCCCAGTCACTTGTACCTTTCACATGTGCTAATCTCGTACATGTGAATATTAGTAATAGTGTTAATATATGATAAGTTTATCCTGTGGCAGGAACTGCATTGTGGGTTTCAGATGTGTTTTTTCATTTAGTGAATGCAAAGAGTCTTTTAGGAACAACTTCAAGTCAGACCTAATATGACTCAGGTCAGAGAGGTACACTAAAATATGAACTTGAGGCTTAATGATTATCTTACTAAAAAAAAAACAGCAAGTATTTGCAGAGATGACAGCATTTGTTGCATTTGTGGAAGAGCCAGCAAAGATGAAAATTTACTTATTAGAAGGAATAAAAAATAAATAGGAACTATATCAGTAGCCCGAGAGTCCAGTTCTTCTAGGGCACCTTTAGAGTACAAGGAAGAAGTACACAGTGAAACAAATCTGAGCATCACGGTTTATTTGTTTTTATCTGAGTGGTACGGAATAAACAGTGCTGTTCTGGTTGTGTTTTTTATTATTCTGTCTAGTCTTCTGTCCTCCAATTTCCTTCTAAGTTCATTCCAGTTCTATCTCATTTCAGTTCTCCCCTCCTCTGTTCACCTGGCTTAAATACATTTTTTATAGGAGGCTTTGGACAAAAGGAAAAATATTTCCATGAAGTACATCTCATTGGTTATAGCACATTCCTGGGGTAAATGATAAGGAGCCAAGCCATTTACCATGACAACATACCATTTCAGGTTTCTAGTGTAAGACTGTGAAAAGAGGCTGTGTCTTTTCTCTTTTTTCCCCTGCTGTATTGGGGTATAAAAGTATATGAAAAATTAAATGTAGGGAATTTCAGCATTCACTGGAATTCCCTCCTGATACTATCCTATGTTTTCTGTTTTGTAATTTTTACACACATCTTTGTATTCTTTACTTACTCTTCTAATCCCCATGCCCTTACCTGGTAAGTAGTACTTTTGTTGAAGCTGATCTTTGACAATTTACATGCTCTAATTAATACCATAAGATTCATGTTAAAGACTCTTCATTTTATTGGATGATTAAGGACAGAATGTTTCATGTGTATGATTCTATGTAGCTCTTTGGTAGGTGAAGACCAGTATGATTATTCCTTATCCAAATAGGAATCAAGGATGGTTACTGACTAGAAGGAGGTATCACTCTAGAAAGAGAGCCATATAGAGAAAGAATTGTTATTTGAAACATTGACATTTGTAGTTTTGTAGATAAAAACTGGTCACATGTAGGCAATTTCATTGTTTTGACTTCATATTTGGCCATGTGATTCAGGATGTAAAAGTTTGAATATCAGCTTTAAGAATGTAAAATGAACAAGGCAGTGGTGGCATATACCTTTTATCCTAGCACTGGAGAGGCAGAGGCAGGTGGATCTCTGTGAGTTAGAGGCCAGGTCTGGTCTATACAGTGAGTTCCTACTTTACTAAACCAGCATAGTCACTAACAACAATCTGAACATTTGTCCTTATACCCAAGGTCAGTGTAGTCTTCACTCATCATCAAGGAAGCTTCTCTCTGTAAAAGAAGGAGACTACTTCAGAAAATCACAATCAAAATACAGAGTTATAAAGCACAGTCCTAACAGATTAAGCATTCAAAAATGAGTTTATTCTAAGTCTTTTATATTTCATATGAACCAGAGCTAACTTTACAAGGAGATCATAAGGATGTGGTTACAAGGTTAAAAAATCAGTTTCTGTTATGATTTTTCATGATGTACAATGCTATCTTACTCATAAAAATGGCTCAACTTCTACTTTGTGCACATTTAAATTTACAGATGATACAGACCAAACTATGAACTATTAAGGCTAAGTATAAATCTTAACAAAAACAGAAAAATATTTGTAGACATGGCACTTATTTCATTTGCAGAAATCAATGAAGATGAAAATTCATGTTATAAGAAAGAATAAAAAGAAGAGGAGTTGATGGTTAAATTATTAATTTCCTTCACTTATATACACTAATTAGTGTCATAAGATTCATTCTAAGGGCTATATATTTTATTATATGATTGAAAAGTTGACAAACATCTACTAAATGTCATTAAATATGATAAATAACAAAAATTGAGAGGAAGCAAGGTAACTTTTCAGAAATTGACAATGGCAAGCTCTCTGTTTATTCTGTTTAGATTAAAGTGGCATGGACTAGTTGGCTTACGTAAACTCATTTCTCATAGTTTCAAAGCTGAGAGACACTCTTGGGTGCCATCATGGCCAGGTTTTGGTGAAGTTCTTACAGGTCACAATTGACTTATATATTGTTTTTTGTCCAGTGGCAGAAAAGAGGGTAAGAGTGTTCTCTGGGGGTACCTTTTATTTGACCTTTTATTCCGTTCATGAGGGTTGCAGGCTATGACTTCATGAACTTCTAAAGACTTCACCTAATACTATAACACTGAAGACTGGGGTGAGATGGTACAATTATTCTGTCCCTACAACAGACTAAATACAGAATGAGGTAATGGCAGAGGCATAATGAAATAAAATTAGAAAAAATTTAATGTGTTAATTTTCTTTGATGAACTTGAGATATTTGTCCTGTAGTTTATAATCTCAGCCCCCTCAACAGATTGCTTACTAATCTTACCACAAACATTGGAAAGACAGATAGATGTAATGCACCTTTTTAAATTAGGTTTGTCATGAGAAGCATATTATAATTAAGTTAGATGGTAAGCAAAGAAAATGAAATTCAGAAGTTGGTTAATAAAATTTCTAAGAAGATAGTAAACATCCTGGCATACAGCACAGCAGACTGTGTGCTTCCCCAGTCTACAAAGTCTCAGCAGTACCCTGGGAAATCAGCACCAGGCCTTCTGGGAGAGGCTAAGCAAGGGAGGAGGAGAAGAGGAGGGGTGCTTTATGCTGTGTCTGATTTAGCTCTTTAAAAGTTTATCATAATTCAGAATCTGAGATTTAAGGCTGAAGATTTTTGGGAAGATCTGGTTTTGTGCAGTTGCTAATAGCATCCCTCCAATCAGTTGTCAGGGATATATACAATGTGTATGTCCAGCTCCAGGGTATCTAGGTAGAATGTCCTGAGAATCTATGTGGGTTGAACATTTCTGATTGGTTCACTGATCTTGATCTTAGCCTTATGACTTTTTTTTGGTCAACGAAATGGTATAGTATCTAAGAAGGCAGATATATTTTAAAATTCTTGATATATTTTGTATTCTATGACTCTTGGGATCCTTAGGTACTGGGCCTGTATTGTATGCTTGTAACTGAGATCAAGCTCAGACTATAGCCTTGGGTAAATTGACCCACAGCCTGAAACAGAGGTACTTATCCAGACAAGCCTTGCTGAGTCAGTGGAACCAGGTGTCCCTCAGACCTAGGGGTTGTTAAGTCATTGATTTTTTTTAATGTGACTTATTCTGGAGCATATTGTCACAATAGGAAACTAATAGAATTATTAAAATGCATGTGTATAGTTTTCTTTCAAAATCTTTAATATTATCCCTGGGTATTTATTATTACTTATTAACAGGAATTTTTTACAGGAATAGTTTTTCATCATCAGCTGCACAGCCTGCAGCTTTAATTCTAAGGATTCTCAGCTCTAGTTCCAGTCACCAGGGGAAAAGATAACAGCTACCTTTTAGCTGGGTTCTCTTAGGTTTTTGAAAAGATTTCATCAACTCATAAATGCATGTATTCAGCCAGCGAATATCAAATGTGCTCCACGAATGCAGTTGCTCATTAGAGAAAAGGACCAATCAGTCTGCACGTTTAGTTAAAAGCACCGAGAAATTTGTTTACTTCAAGAACATCTGCCAAACAATCTTTCTGCCGAGTCATTTATACATTGAAGATATGTCCACATTTTTATACCATTATAAGAAGTGGTTATATTTGCAGGAAGAAGTAGAAATAACAGCGATTCAGCATAATCTGAGGGGTGTCTGAGTTGGTGGCCTCTGGTAGGCATCACACGCTGGTGTAGGTCAAGCCCGGCTTGGTATGCAGGTGTGCTGCTGCTTGTTTATTTTAGAAAGGCTGTTTCTGAATTGGAAAATTTTGTAAAATATAAATAATTTCTCTGAGAGGATGAGAAAAGGGGAATTTAAATCAACTTGAAAATTGCTTCTGTAAATTAAATGTCTATCCAAAATTGAATTTAAAAACCAGCTAACTTTAGAATGGAGTGTGTTTGATTAATTTAATAAAGAAATTTTATAGAATTTATTTTGATCATATCTTTTCCCTTCCCCAAACTCCTCCCAGATACTCCCTATGTCTTTACCCAACAAACTTCTTGTCCTCCTTCCCCCCAGAAAGAAAAAGAAAATAGGTAAAATCACAAAAATCAAAACAAACAAATTCAATAAAACAAACAAGCAAAAAACCAAACTCAACAGAAACAAACAAACAAACAAACAGGCAGTAAACATGGAGTATATTTTGTGTTGGTCATCTACACCTGGGCCTGGGGTCTACCCTAAAGTGTTGTTGAAAAACCCAGCATTAATCTGCTTTATAAAACTGATTTCCCCTGTTTCAGCAGTTATCAATCGCAAATTGTTCCTTGTAAGGTTTGGGACTTTGTGTCAAGTTGCCTTATCCATGCTGGAATTTTGTCTGGTTTTAACTTGAGTTTTAATGCAACACAGCAATCTTTTCTTTTGATTCCTATCACATATCATGATTAAAACATTTTGTAATGTATATAGTCCATCCTTGAATGAACTATTCCCAAAGTCTAAAGAAAATGTCTTCATTCTTAACCAATTTTGTTATCAAACTACTCTCTCTTTATTATTGAGAAATTGCAGCTTAGTTAAGGCCAAAACATTAAAAATCCTATCAAAATAGTAGTAATAGCAACAAAATAAAATGTTCAAAAGTGTACTGTGTGTTGCGCATTGCTGTAAGAGTTTTGTGTGTTGTACTTCAAGATTGTCTCACAGTACCCATTTATACCAACACAATTATTATCCCTGTCTTATAGATAAGGAAAATAGAGTAAGTGATAAAAGCAGGATTCTAACCCAGAAATCTCATTTTAAAGCCTAGATTCTTAGTCATTATGTACTGGTCAATTACTAATGCTATAACCTGAAAGACTGAGCTATTTGGGATTCTTATTGGTCATAATTTACCTCTCAAGGCATTGGAACAATTAAAATCCATCTTTAGTAATTGGCAAAGACCATGTCACTGGCACAGCAAAAGGCCAGGGTGTCAGCAGGTGGAACAATTACACATGTACAGAATGAGAACTCAAATATTAAGATACCTGACTTTGAAGCTGACAGATTCTTTTTTCCAAATACCCTTTAGTAGGAATAATTGGTAAAAAAAATAAAATTTTAATTTTGAATATGGAGTTCTTTTTATTTTTTATTTTTGTCAAATTACCAAAGTCTTAAATTGGATGAATAACAATCTAAGGAACTGGATTATCAATTTGCACAGCAAAAACCAGAAATATATTCTAGTGAGCACAATGGTTAATTTCCTTGTAATTTTGCAACAACATGAAAATAAATATTGCTTGCATAATTGGTGATCAAGTATTTATTTTGCAACAGGACACTGAGAAATTTCTAAGAGTTTGGATATGTCACATTCATTTAAAAGCCAGGCATGAAGATGTACATTTATAACTGCAGTGTTGTGAGGGTGGAGACGGGTGCACCCTGGCGACCTTGTTGGCCAGTCAGTCTAGCCAATCAGTGAGCCCAACATTTAGTGAGCCCTTCGGGGATAGACGAGCTACCTTATGTCAACTGGGCACACACAGACACCTGCACACACAAGTATTCTCTCTCTCTCTCTCTTACACACACACACACACACACACACACACACACACACACACATACACACACACTTTCTACTTAACCCCACAGTTTCCAAGGTCCTGGATTCATGGTGTCAGCCACTAGGTAATTATACAACATACATGTGACTGGCCGGAAAAGAGACTGATTCATTTTAACAGCCCCCCTTGGTGGTTAATGTTATTTTTGAACTACTTTGAAGTCTTCTAGGAAGGGTAGATCTCACCACTGTTTTACATCACATACTGTGTGAAACAAAGATCTGAAGTCAACTTGAAATAATGATGGAACTTGTTAGTTTTCATTGCAGAGCAAGTACCATCATTTTCCAGATCAACATAATGAGATCAAAGAAGTCTATTTAATATCAGAGCCTGATTTTGAAGTAAAATTGAACATCTTGAATGAGGCAGAATTCCAACACGAGTTAAGTAAAAGTGCAATTATCCTTTTTCAGAATCTTAGATACCTTCAATTATGGTATAGGGGAGACAATCACAAAACCAGATGCTAAAGTGTAATCAAAAGCCTGTGTAAGAGAGGGAGGTCAGTAAGCTAATAGATGTGGAATAATGATGTGTATTTTATCATTTCACAGGGGTTACCAACCTGCTCCAGCTGCCGGGTTACAAGGATTTCTGAGGATGTAAAACTTCAGCAAATGCTGTACATGGGAGTCACAAGGATACTTGAAAAGTCATGTACGCTGACACACCTCCACCCCTTTTTTCCTTCTAGTCACTAGGAAGTAAAAAGAGTGTGCTTACAAATGGCTACAGGACCTCCTGCATAATGAAGTCAACTAATTCCCTTTCTTTAAGATATTTGTAACTTAGATTAGTTGAAAACTTTGAGCTCATCAAATCCAGCTGGACCTGGACTGAAGGAGCATATGACCAAACCAGAATCTCTGAATGTGGCTGCCAATGGGGGCTGACTGAGAAAGCAATGATAATGGCACTGGGACCTATCTCTTCTGCATGTATTGGATTTTTGGGAACCTAGTCTATATGGATGCACGCCTTCTTAGGCCGGGATGGAGGGGAAGGGCCTTGGGTTTCCCAAAGGGCAGGATACCCTGCCCCCTCTTAAGGAAGCAGGGGGAGGGAGGAGGGGTAATGGGGGAGTGGGAGGGCCTGGGACAAAGGGAGGAAGTGTAAATTATTCTTTTAACAATAAAGAAAAAATATAAAAAAACTTTGAATATAAGTCTTTTTTAATTTTTTATTTTTTTTGGTTTTTCGAGACTGGGTTTCTCTGTGGCTTTGGAGCCTGTCCTGGAACTAGCTCTTGTAGACCAGGTTGGTCTCAAATTCACAAAGATTTGCCTGCCTCTGCCTCCTGAGTGCTGGGATTAAAGGCGTGTGCCACCACCGCCCGGCTTGACTATAAGTCTTAAATAAGCCAAATGAAGATGTACAGTCCCTAAAACTTAGTCCACATTGAATTATACACACATCCTGGGTATTGATGCTTTGTAATAGTATAATTCCCTGGGGGCATTTTTCTATTGGCTACTGTAGAATAGCTAAGTAAGTGAGAACCATTTTATGTGTAAGTTTCATTTAGCTACCTTAGATTCCTTAGCTGCTTTGCTTGGTTTTAGTGAAGTTTTATTCTCTGAAATACATTCTGACAGGATTTTGGCTAACTACTTTTTGGAGTTTTATCTGTTTAAGTATGATAAATGTTGCTATGGTTAAGGAGAGAGCTACATTAGATAAGGTTACTTGTAAAATGTTTCATTAGATCAAGTTACTCGCAATTTTCATTTGAAGACACCATCTACAAGCAGATACACTAGAAGCTGCACATGCAGCCTTCAGTTTGAGTGAGTGAAAGACGTCCACCTGCGTAACTATGGTGGTGGGAGATAGGACTGAAGCCCATTCTACTGAAACTGTTGTTTTCATTTGCTTGCTTGCTGTCCATACACCCGCTGTTCTCAAGGAGCTGCTGTTATCACTGCTCCATGTTTTACGTTTCATGTGGAGATTGTATCATAGAACATAAACCAGAGTACAGGGTATTCTGGCCATCAGTTCACTAATATACTTGTCTTTTGACTTTAAGAGGTGAAGGTAAATGTAATTGTGCGTCTGAACCTCATGCTCATGGAGAAAGTAATACATTTTCCTATGCCACACCTCTTCTTGGGAGACAAGCACTGTTAACCCAACTGAGAATGTTATTTTTTTTTATTTCATGAGGAAAGTTTATAGAGCTTTGAGGAAATAATGTAGAACTTTGGGCTACTTCAGTGGTTTAAAAGTGTGGAATAAGTATGTGATTGGTCTTTTTTCCCCATATTTTGGACAAACACTAGTAACATTTACATCTTCCCCAGTTCCTAGAGTAGAACTCCTAAATCCCTTAGGAATTCTTGAGTGCGTCTTTAGTTATAAACCATATATATTCTGATTATGCTGGTGTCTTCTTGGCAGTTTCAGGACAGGGACTCATCAGCAGAGAAACCTACATCCTCCAATCTCGGAAACAAAGTTAAAGATGGAGATTAAGGGATTAACAACAGGTTATGCTTACAAGATTCATGAACTGATACATATGTTAGGAAGATGTCGTGCCCTAACACCAATTGACATACAATCCTATTCTATACCTATTCATTCAATTACTCATGTGATAAACCAGAAAACATACATGTCTTTTTGAGTTCTGTAACCTGTTTTAGCAAATTATTGAATGTGGAGAGGTAGATATGGGGATCCCAGCTTTATTGTTGGCTTATGGAAAAGTTGGGTTATCCTGAAATTTTGGACTAGCATCTGGAGGGAGAGAAATCTTGCAAGAGTGAGTATTTAAACTATGGGATCTTTTAACTTAGCCATTAGTGACAGAACTTGATTGAATTGTTTAACACTTGGTTGGTGTTTCCATTTTGTCTTCCAGTCTAAAAATGAGTAAATTGAATCTTTCCAATATTAAATAACTCCATTAGCATCACATATCTAGTATTGGACTGCCTAGGAATCCAGGTAAAAGAGTCTCCAACCAGACAGCTATGAAGATGGAGGGTCATAAATTCCATGTACTCAGGTTTCTAGGAACCTAAGCCATTGACTTGCTCACTGGCTTAGAAGACCAAGTGTAACTAACATGTAAGTACTGCCCTGTAGTAGGTCCTTCAACCACAAATGGGGAAGATTTTGGAGGAAATGATCAACAGGAGACTGGATGACAATAGCAGGAATGAGTGTATATGCTGTTTTGTGGCTGTTGGTGTGGTAAGAAGCTCAGGAAGTGTTTATCTGGTCACAGGTTTTCCAAGAGAAGTATGTAGTAAAAAGAACAGGGAAATGTAAGCCTATTGGTGAGCTGATATGTGCTCTGGGACCCTACCTTCTAAACCAGTGGTCCATGGCCTTGTTTTAGACAGGGGATGAGGCCAGGATTAGAGACTAGACCTCTATAAAAAAAAAAACTCCAGGCATGAGATTTTTAAGATTTTTACTTACTTTATGTATATGAGTGCTTTTTCTGCACACATGTACACATACTCTGTGTATACCTGATATCAATGGCTTGAAGATCCTGTAGGACTGAAGTTATAGATCATTTTGAGCTGCCATGTGAGCCCTAGTATCTGAGTCCTCTGCAAGAATAACCAATACTCAACCACTGAGCAATCTCTCCATCTCCCAACGACGTGAATTTTGTGTATCGTTATGGAAGAATTATATCTGGATAGAGGTATGTAGGCCCAGGGATGTCTGGTGTTTTTTTTTTGTAGATTGAAGGTTGCATTTGTAGTTGTCTTTCATGCTGGGTAACTTGAAAGCAAGGCTACGCTTCCTATCATTTGTGTGGGAAAAGAGGGATTGGAGAATGAAAAACAAAGTGGTGTGGCTATCCCCTCCAGTACCAGCAGCTTTAATATGTTTTTTTCTCCTGATAGTTCTGCTTGTTTGATATGATTAATTTTAGTTTATTGATGAGAATAAAAATTGGAGCTTAAAAAATACCCCAAGGTTATATAAGTAGTGGGCAGATCTAGGGTTTAAATCCAGCTCAGTTGCCTCTAGATACTTTGTTTTTTTTACACAATAGCATGTGGCGAGACATATTTTATTAGCTGGAAGTCTCTTGCCTGAGTCTGCTAATGTGAACTGTGAACATATGCTCATGTTGGAATCTTGTCTAGACCCTTTGTTAAAACACAGCGGCAACTGCTGTGACCTATGGCTTTTGTCTCCCCCAAGTTTGTCTCGATGCTTTAAGAAAGAAAGTGCTGCATGTTTATATTCAGCTTTCACTGAATGCTTCCACAATCTTCACCAGTAATTTTGACAGATAATAGGAGGGGATTGAAACAGAAGTTGTTCTTTGCAGGAGAACATCTTGTTGTTTTTGCGAGAGATCTTGGCTCTTCTTTATTTAGAGATAGAATGGGAAGCACCAACTGTTATGTCATGAGCCCTGCCCTAAACAGTGTTCCTTATCCTGTACATCCCAGTCATCACACAGCTTCTCCACACAACTTTACTGAGTCACTGTTGACTAGAAACTGTAGCCGAGGAGGAAATTTCTGTCTGAGCTCATTCCAGGAGCTGGGTGGACTTTGACCGTCAGTGGACGCCGACTCCTGGTTGTCCTAATTTCCACATGGACTTAGCATAGTACTGTGTGCCATCTAATGACTGCTTCATCTTGGTAGAAAACAATGATTCAAGGCAGCAGGGTTTTCACCCTTTGCACCCTGGTATTTTTCTAAGTATCTAATGAGTCTTTGTTAAGATGAGAAATTGTAGCTCGAGGGAAGACTGCTTGAGGCTTCTCTGCTGGACAGGCACGTTCAGGAGTGAGAAGGTCCTAAGTAATATGCTAAAGCATGGATAGGAAAAACCACTTGACTTAGAATGCACTACACGGTAGTTGAAGGTGATTTTTCAACAAAGGCTGCTAGTTACAGAATCTGGCTATTGGTTCCACCTTTGTAAGTCTCCGTGAATTTGAACACAGCACCCCCTAATGTAACCACTCACTTCTTTATTTATTGTCTAACAAGGTAACATTGGATAATCTATAGAATGACATACCTTGAGAGTTTGTTTATTTTTGTCAATCACTACATGAACAAAGAATATGTCTAATTATTTATCATAAATAACTAGTCTTATTTAGAAAGGCTTCTTAAGAACCCCAATCCGAATAGCATAACAAATAAAAAAAATGGGATATTAGATATCCATTTACTTCAGTGTAAATATCTGACATTACAATAAAAATAATTTTAATGTAACACCTTGCTTTAAAATGTCATTAAAAACTGTCACACGATATAATCATGCATGCCTCCTGCATTCTAATGAAAGTTAACCGTTGTTTCTTTTGAGCCTGTCTCTAGAGAAAAGTCCTCAGGGATAAACCCAGTCATTCAGCAGCACAATAACATAACAGTCTTTCTGTTTCCCGGCAGAAAATGAAGTACAGTAAATGCAATGCAGAAGGCAGTGGAAATGAAAACTGAATGTGGTGTTTTTCCACCATGACTTTATTTTCTATCGCTGGCTCTTAGATGCTTTCTTCCATCTAGTTCTCAGTGAGCTATAGTGTGACTCTACATTTAAATTATCTGGCTTTTAGTACCATCTTTACTTCATTCCAGTTATCTTGAGACATATTTATCTCCGTAAACATCAGTTCTTTTAACATAGAAAGAGCATACTAATCGTTTTCAGGACTCAAATAGAACATGCATGCCAGGTGGCGGGGGCTATAGCTCAAGAGGTGAACATCTGCCTAGCATGTTTGAGCTTCTGGGTTCCATCCCAGTATGCCCCCTGCTTCAAAATCCAACAATAAAACTTAATGAAAAATGTTTTGGCACATGCTAGCCATTCAATAAATGTTAGCTATTGTCCTTATGGTCACCTTGCTTGGGATCTGCAATCCTGGTAGCAGAGCCAGAGCCACTTTACCGCATGTTTGGATGTTTTCAAGAAACAAAATAGCTAAGAGTTGATTTACGTTGCATGGGAATATCAGTCAGTCCTGCTTATTCCAGTTAAAGTACCTGATAATTTCACCCTCATACTTTCATCCGTACTCAAGCATAGTCATGTACTTGTGTATGCGTGTGTGCATATGTGTGTACACGTGTGTGCCTATATGTGATTGCATGTGGGTGTTTCTGGACAAACCTAGGCCTTCACATAAGGCCCCTACCACTGTACCAAACACCCTGTCTCCCTTCCACTGTTCCTGTGCTTCGTCAAACTGTCAACACTTGAGGAGAGGTCATCGCTCTTTAATTACCAATTGTAAACTTGGATGTGAGCAAAAGGAAGTCAGCATATTAAAGTGAATTGTGTTGATGCTCCCTTTTGTATAATTTTCAGTAGAGTTGTTTGACACTGATGTTTGATTAAAAATCCTGCTTTTGACTCCTGGGAAATGGTTCCTTATCATTGTGGTGATACTGAAAGCATCCACTTTTTCTTTAGCAGGTACTTGTAGATGCTGAAGCAAGATAACTGTTCTGGTAATGGTGGTGACTAACACAGAGCACGGAGGCGAGAAGTCCGCTCCACATGGCTGAAATAGTAAGATACATTGTATATTTAATTATGAAAATACTCAGAGTTTATCTAAATAAAAATCACAGTTTTATTTTAGAGTTAGAAAAGTATAATATTCAGTATCTCTTACAATTACAAGACAATAGCTTCATAGTTCCTTTTTATTAAAGGGTGTGTGTGCATGTGTGTGTGTGTATGTGTGTGTGCATGCATGCGTGAGTGTGTGTGTGTGTGTGTGTTGTGGCAGTGGACAAGTGCATGCTGTAGTACTCATGTGAAGTATAGAGGGTAACTATTCTCTCCTTCCACATTCTGAGTTCTGGGGGCAAAACTCAGCTTGTCAGGCTTGACAGCAAATGCCTTCCTTTACCTGCTGAGCGATGTTGCTGGCCCAGCTTTACACTTTCTTTATTGTATTATTAATCACTTACTTTCTGACTTTTCTGTATTTGAATTTAATTCTCCCCGACCTTCTGAATTGTGTATCCTCCAAACTATTGTATTTTATTTTTATTTTTATTTTTTTTTTGGTTTTTTGAGACAGGGTTTCTCTGTGGCTTTGGAGCCTGTCCTGGAACTAGCTCTGTAGACCAGGCTGGTCTCGAACTCACAAAGATCCACCTGCCTCTGCCTCCCGAGTGCTCCAAACTATTTTAATAGACTAAATTATTGAATCATAAAAAGTTTAAAACTTCTCTCACTTTCTATAACTTTTGTTTTTCAAGTTTTCTTATCAAAGAAAAAATAATGAGAAAAATCATATTTAACTTGCTCTCCTTCAAACTAGGTAAAGGGCATCCAAATCTTTGAGAGATATCTTGGCACAACTTGAGGAAATAGCCTGTGTTTATTACTGGCTAAGCACAGAGGCTGAACGCTGGTGTTCCCACTTTCACTGCTTTAGTTTTCTATTGCTGCTGTAAAAACTAATGCCTCACAAACTCGGTCTCCTAAAATGACACACGTTCATTTCTTTTTACAGTTTTGTGTAGAATAAAGGGAGTGGTTGGCCACATTTCCTTCCAATGGCTTCAGGGCAATTTGTTTTCTTGTTTTTCTAGTCTTTGGAGCTTGCTGGGATCCTTCTTTTATCCTTAAAACCAATACTGCTGCATCTTCACCTCATCTTCTTTCTCTCTGACCTTTGCTTATGTTCACAGTTCAGTCTCTGCCCAACTATCTGAGCTTCTAAGGACCTTCTGAGTACCTAAAGATTATGATGATGGCAATGAGCAACATAGGATAGGCTGTTCTCTCTTCACGCCTTCAACTGAATCACATCCAAAGTTTCTTTATCAACTTATGTTGACATACTTATAGGTTCTAGGTATCAGGATGTGGACATCTTGAGACGGTGTGTGTGTGTGTGTGTGTGTGTGTGTGTGTGTGTGTGTGTGTGCATATGTCTATTTGTCACACCACAGAGTCTGAAGCTTTTCTGACTATGGATAGGATCTAATAGGAACTATATAGAGTAAATTAGCTAATTACCTATGGAATTTTAATACACAATTGTAGAGGCTGATGGTTGAGTGTTACCAGGGGAGATATGGTCTCTAGTTCATTTTATATAATTCTTAGGACCAGCTGTTTCATTTTTGGAAAAGTAATATAGCAATCCATACCCATATAGTACATAATGCCCCCAGTGAGATCTGTAACTATATTAAGCACCATTTTTTGCAGTTAAAAAAGTGAATATTCATGCTAGGATAAAGATTATACATAACCTTACATTAAGTCATGTCAAGTTTGGAAGAGACCTGTTCTATTCATTTTTTGATTTTGTAATTGTTCTTATTATCATTGTGTAAGGAAGACCAAGAGCCACAAAGTATACACAGAAACACACACATACACACATAAATATACATAGACATGTGTGGGCTCTGACATCCGCCAGCCTGACACGGCCATGGCTTGAATACAGCCTGGCTAGCTGGAAAGCTAGCAACTTAGAAAGACAAAAGGCACAGGCTTGGCTCCAGCCTTCCTTTTTACATGTAGATTGCCCAGGAAGGAGTTGCTGGCTCCAAAGCTGGTGAGATATGCAAATGTATGGATGAAAGGTGTGGTGTCCCCCGGAAAAGGAATGTGAATAGAGAATTCCTGAGGGTGGAGGAGCAATTCAGGTTTTGGGCAGAGCTTGGGGGAGAGAAATAAATGCAAGGTCATGCTGTAAAGGAGAAGAAGTCCCGAGCTGCCTTTGAACGATGATGGTGTGAAAGAGTCTGTTTCTTCCACGTGCTTCTGAGAACACATTTAGGGAAAAGCACCAGTTTCTATGTTGGGGCGACGGTCCCCAACAGATATGTATATACACATACAGGCACACATGAATATACACACAGAGTCATACATATGTACCACATACATATACTTACAGTAGTTGTTCTAATATTATTGTCAGGTACATAGCTGATACTTAAAAGTTTTAAGATTTTTGAGTATTTGTATCTAATGTTAGCATACAAAGCATTGGGTTTCATTATCACACACACACACATATACTTTTATAGTGACGAATGTATATCACTATACTTTGTTCTTATCACACTTCCCAAGTACCTCCCCCATCTTCCTTGCTGGTCCCTCGACCCAATCCTCCTTTATGTGCTTTCTCTCATATTTAAAATATAGATTTAACTATATACATGGCATTAAAGTAGAAAGGGGACTGTGAGAGACAAAGACTAGATATAAAGGGAGAAGGCAGTAGGATAATGGATTATATGTGGCAGATTCTGGAGTGTTTTTTAATATTAGTTTTGATTATTAGAGATGCTTACCCAGTAAAGTTCAGATACATATTTCTAAATCCAAGAAAACCTCTCAAACCTGAAACACTCTTTAAGTAATCAAGTGTCTTGTAAGAGGAATATTTAGACCGTATTGATAGAATAGCTTATGAAGCTGTAAGAAAAAGCCGAACCTCGCTCAAGTAACAAACAGCTCACCAGTCTGTTTCCTCCTTGGCATTACTACTGCTCACCTTTGCAGAGAGAAAGAGCTAGTGAGTGTTGAAATAATACTGAGTTGCTTTCCCCTAGAACGTAGGCGTCACTTCTGATCCAGGTCCTTACCAAAATCCCTCCAGACAATAACAAGGCCGAAAAAAGCAAATCGTGTCCCAGAAGGCTATAGACTTAGGGATATTTGGTAATTGGCATCAACCACTGTCTCTTTATTTTTTTGAATGAATCAGGTATCTAGAATGTTCTCTTACTGAGCAAGAGTAGAAAACTTGCAGTCAGTTTGGCCACAGAGATTCTTTGATCAGCAAGAGTGGTGTGCTCACTCCAAAGCCTCTTTTGTGTCAATGAAACCCTGATGACTCCTCTTGCCCACTTGCTAGAGGTTTAGGCTGGCATTTCTGTTTCTTCCCCATAACCAGCAGTTTGAATGAAGTTACTCTTGACACTGTCCTGGAGTGATAGCAAATAAAGTAACACAGTCCACAAAAAAAAAAAAAAAGGACCAACCAACCAAACAAAACAACAACAAAAACCAAAATCAAAAACAGCAAACAAAAACCAACAATAGTGAAAATTAACCCTCTCCTATATGGACCAGGATTTTGAATTGGAGAAATTTTATTGATTAGAGGAGTGTCCTCTGATTGCCCTTGTTATTGGAGTAGATATTTGGTTCAACACTCATGCTCAAACAAGCCCCATTTCAACCATCTGATTGACAACCATGTCTATGGGAATTCCTGAATGTCCCCATGCTCCCAACCCATACACTTGTACAAACTCCAGTAAGACCACAGGACACAGGGATTTGAGGATGTATATGGGTCCATGGGTGGGGGTTGGAGAACATAAGTAAATGAGAGCTTGGGCTTTGCGAAGAGGATTATAAATGAAACCCCAATTTGTACCTCAACATAAATTTACACAATCAGCAGTTCAGGCACACCTCCTCTCTTCATATTTATGAATAAACATTAACATTTATTTGACTGTCCTGAGTAATACCAGGGTTGCCTATATTTTGTTCTCGTTGGTTGCTGAATATGGATGGCAGAGAACTAGCTTGTAACAAGCAATAGCAAATGTTAAGGATTGTTTCTGGCAAGCATATTAGCTTTAAACAGTCTACTGCACATGCAAGGAAATATATTTATGAGCTGTGTGGTGTTCTGAGTTTATTTAGCAGTGTGAGCCTATGAGTTTGGAGTAAACTGTTAAGTGGGTAAATCAAATATGCCCTCGCTTGCCACAGTCAGTTGGTACTGAGGAATGCAAGGCCTCTGAAAACGTCCTTCCACAGATCTCTGCTCTTGTGTTCTCTCTCTGCTTTTGTGCTGTCACCCACACTGAAGCAGAGTGGCTGTGCTTCTGCTTCCTCTCACTCCGCAGAAACAGGTAATGGTGCTTCAGCGATGGTGGCCGCAAGTGCCACCACCCCAGCCTGGTTCCCTGTGATTTTTGCATGAATAAAGAACTTACTTCTCCGTTACTCATCATCCGGCACCCCACATTTACAAATGACCACTTTTTACTTTACAAATATCTTTGAATCCCAATCACTATTTATTATCAGAGCAAGAATGCCAGTAGGCAGGCAGCTAGGATACTTCGGGTCAAGTTCTGTTTCTTTTGCTAAGTATTTGATCTATTTGGTCTCTGTATGTCTCCATTAACTCTGTTTTTATTCATAAAATCGCTATTCAAAATAATTTCAAGGTTTATTTTAGTTAAAAACAATCTGCATCAACATGATTAATAATTGAAGCTACTCTAAGGTTTGAGATACTAAACTTCTTTGAAAACTAATTATATATTCTTTGGTGTAACTGCTAGTTTTTGCATTGACAATGGTTTATTATCTAAATGAAAGTGACTTTTGGCTCTGAAAATTATTTTTGGAAAAAAATTAACCAGTATTTTAATATATAAAATTGAAGATCTAGTCTAAGCTCACTATTTATTACAAAGTATATTATAATATTTATGTGGATATTTAGACTTTAATTGTATCTGTTTGACTATAGCTTCTCACCAGAATATTCTCTTTTTCAGACCCAAAGCCGCCTACTCCTTTCATTGTAATACATCTATTGATGGAATCCATTTAGAAGACGAGAAATTTATATGTGGTATAGGTAATCAATGAGAAATCTTTATTTCAAATAATACACGATGGAATATGAGGTAGGAAGGAGTGTGGGTGGGTTTAGGTGACAGAAACATCAGTCTCTGTCATTTGTAAATAATGATGAATGCTAGTTTGTTGAATGCTTCCTCATTTGCAAATGGCCTCTTCAGTTTCCAGTGGGGATCAAGTGAGAGAAGTCTGCTTGGCACTTATTGTGTTGTGCAGTCATGGCTACCCATCTTACAGAATAGCACTGACACATCTCAGGGGCACAGAAGTACAAGGACACAGTATTTAAGTACACTTGTATAAGTATACAGACATATAATTTTGCCCTTCTAGCAAAGTATCCCAAAAAATAGCTCTGCTTCCGCATATGTTCCATCCTGGATTTTTATACCCTGTTCACTGAGTTATGCCAGTATTCTAAAGGTAGTCAGCAGGGAAAAGCTTGTGAAGGATAGCTCTCAGTTGTAGCATGTCCATTGCTCTGCTGACTACAATTTGAGCCAACTGCTGTCTTCATACCTACTCTGTAGCTCTTTGGGCCGAGAACTCTGAGGGGAGCAATGGTTCCATTTGCCCTTGAAGCAGTCATGCACTATTCCTTGTGTCTGGCTTCAGAAGCGCATGGTGGCTATCTTAGCCAGAGATTCTCCTTAGCCATCTGTCTCTGTAGCCTCTCTTCTTCCTTTTTCTGGAGACTGAGAGATGTACTTCTCCTGCTTCTTTAAGTCAGGAGAGATTAAAAACATCTCTTGTGTTTGTTTTGTGCAAAATGGGACTCCTGCATCTCAAATTCTTGGAACATCCAAGTTACTTAGGGGTTTAGAGTTTTGAGAAAACCATTTCTAGGAGCAAATGACAGGAAGGTTTTCATTTCTCCCTGCTTTTAAAGTTGTGTGAGGTAACATCAGAAGACTGGGTGAGTGACTCACACCTGTAATCCAGCTCTCTGGAGGCTGAGGACAGCTTGATCCATATAGTTAATTCCAGATCCAAAGGAGACACATAGTAAGACCTTTCAAATAAACAAAACAAACAAACAAAAACAAAACCCAAACACAAAGAACAATAACAAAAAAGTGAAGGAGCAGAGGAAACAATACACTGGGGGAAAATGTGGTGACTACCAAAATTTTAATCTTATGCTTGGAACTTGCTAACATGGAATTTATTGGCATTATTATTATTAATATGCATTTCATTAAGAATTCCATTCTTCTACATATTTGCCATGTCTTTGTTGTTGTTGCTGTTTTGTTTTTTTTAAGACAGGGTTTCTCTATGCTCTGGCTGTCCTGGAACTCTCTCTGTAGATTAAGTTGGCGTCAAACTCAGAGATCTGCCTGCCTCTGCCTCTTGAGTGCTGGGATTAAAGGTGTGCGCCACCACTCAGAATTACCATGTAATTTTTTTCTACAGAAGAATTATCTAATTATTATGAGAGGAGTTACCAAAGACAGACAATTTAGCTACTAAAGAATTTAGATTTTTGGGAGGGGATAAAAACTTTAAACAGAGAAAATGTTGACATAAAGAAATACAAATTAATAGTATATCTATTTTACAGTAGGAAGAAGGATAATTTATATAGTTTGACAAACTTTCTGGAGGTTTTGTGTAATTTTTTTTAGTTCTTTTTGCTTCATTATAGATTTAATGTGTAAAAGGTTACATTGGATTTTATTAATACCAGTAAGACAATAGACAGTTTCTAAATAAATTCTACCAGGAGTGATCATTCTGAGTTTTAATCAAAATGTGAAAGCATGATAATTTATCTAGAGTTACCTGGCACTGAAGCCAATACAGGATTTAGTGGAAGAGGAAGACACGGGGCTTGGGAAGATTAAAGGTACAGTTGTAAGGGTGAGATGACAAAGGCCCTGGAGGCAATGGTCTGATCCCAACTGAAGCAAAGAAGCCCATGGAAGCCAGGGTTCCCTAGGTTTATTAAGGAGTAGGTGAAATTTTGAGTGCTTTTATGTTTTGTTAGTTAGATTCCCTAACAACTTTGTGTGGTGAACTCTTTGGTCCTCCTTTTGTAGATGAGGTAACTGAGTCACAGGGTTGGTTAGCCAAGTCACAGAGATGAAAGCAATGGAGATAGGATTTAAATCTGGGTGATATGGCTTCATAACTTAAATTATTGACGTGAAGTACTTAAGCAATTACAGAGTAGATGAAAATAACCCAGAACAGAGTGGAGCTTACTGAAAAGGATGAGAAAATCAAAGTGGAGCCTTTGGCTTTAATCCTGGGTAAGTATAAGAATTGTTGCAATAATGGTCCCAAAGGATGAAGCATTAGGGAGGCTGCTGCCTCACTGGGTTATTTGATATGTCATAAAATGGGTGTGTATTTTAACGTTTTTGTAATTAAATTTAGACTTGAATTTGGAAAGCTATGATTATTTCAGCATTTCTTTTTCGACTAATAACTCTCAACTTCCTGAAATTTAGTCCTGTTTTGTAGATTTATTTCTCTCCCTCTCTCTCTCCACACACCCTTTCTCTTTCTTTTAACACAAGTCCTTACTATGCAGTCCTGGCTTGTCTGGAACTTAACTAAGCAGACCAGGCTGGTTTCTAACTCACACAAATCCACCTTTGCTTCTAGAGTTCTATGAAAAAAAATGAAGATCACCATGCAAGAATCCTCAGTCGTTTTTGTTTTCCAGAAGAAACGCTTCTATAATCAAAATGTCTTAGAAAAAATGAAGCATAAAGTTTTCCTTCTGTTTCTTTGAGACTATTGATGCTATTTAAATTTTGTCCATCTCAGATGTTTTAGGGTTTCTATTGCTGAGAAAAGACACCCTAACCATGGCAGCTCTTTATTCTTTTGTTTTTGAATTTTTACTGTTTTTACTTATAAACTTTCTTTTTTTCTTTTATTAAATTCATTTTACCACAGTTCCCCTCCCTCCTCTCCTCCTGTTCTCCCCCTACCCTCTTATAAAGGAAAAGCATTTCATTAGGGGTAGTTTACGTTTTCAGAAGTTTAGTCCATTATCATCATGGTGCCACATGCATGGTGACATGCATGTAGACATGGTGCTGTAGAAGTAGTCAAGTTTTAGACATCTTGACTTGCAGGCCAAATGAAGTAGTCAGAGACACTGGGTATGGCTTGAAGGTATAAGAGACCTCAAATCCTGTCTCCACAGTGACACACTTCTTCCAACACAATCACACCTACTCTTACAAGGCCACACCAACTAACAGTGACACTCCCTTTGGGGGTCTTTTTCTTTCAAACCACCACATTGGCCAGTAATTTTTATTTCTTCTGTTAACCACTTTGTTGACAAGATATTAATTTGATAATAAATTATCCTCAGAAGATTTTTGGGAGTTGACTAGCAATGAGCACTGTCTTAGTCACTGTTCTGTTGCTGTGACAAACACCATGACCCAGGCAACTTATAGGAGAAAGCATGTAACAGGTGCTTGCAGTTTCAGAGGGAGAATCCATGGTCATCATTACAGAAATGTGACAGCAGGCATGTAGGCAGATTTGGTGCTGGAGCAGTAGCTGAGAGTGCATACCTGATCAGCAATCATGAGGCAAAGAAGGAAAGAAGCCACCCCCGGTGGCATACCTCCTCCAACAAGGCCACACCTCCTAATCTGTGTGACCAAACATTCAAATGTCTAGGTCTAGGGGAATGGGCATTCTCATTCAAGCTACTAGAAACACCTTGCCCACGCATGTCAAGGCTGTGAGTTTTGAGAAAAATGCATTTTGGTTATTCTTTGATTCCATTTTGCTGAACTTTAGATGATTGGCAGCAGCATTTGGAATTTCCTGTAATGACATTCTAATAATAGCAGTTTTAAGTTACTTTAATGAAAAAGAGTCATCGAGTGCTTGAAGTTGGTTATTTTGATACTAGAGGGTAACATGGTTTTCAAGACACACTTGCAGCAGAGTTTCCTTTGTTAGAAAAGCTGCTGAAGCTAAGCTAAGTGGTTCGTTAGTATTGACAGAATGACTGCAATTGTCCAAAGGGTTGAAGAGCACAATAAGAATTGCTTTAATATGTATAAATGTTTGAAGACTACAAAGACACTTTCAATGCCTTAATCTTATGCAAAACTGGGTTTTGTACCTTTAAGAATCATCATCATTATTACTGTAAGGCTCTGCACAGCAAAGGCACTAGCAGTATTTGTTCTGTTTCTTCGACACTTGGGGTTGAGAATCCAGTAAAGTGGAATGAATTACATTGCAAATGAATTGTGGACTTGTGAATTAAGCAGAGAATTATATGTAAGGCAAAGGCAGACTACAGGCTCTGCGAAGGAGCAAAATTTCACTCGTGAAATCTGGATTTTAAATTGTGCATTTTCTTAATGGGCACGTAAGGTCATGCTACACAGCTTTCAGGAAGTCTCCCTTTTTGCCACATGGTGGCATCCTTGCCGTTATGATGGCATTTTAAAGCTAACTCAAAGCTGGAGAAGGGAATTTTGACACATCCCATTAAGTGCTCATCTTCAGATGAAGTGTACATGAAGCATTATGCAATTGACCTATAAAGGTATGACAAAATGTTAAATATGCGTTTTCCCTGTGAAAAATCTAAGAATAAATCTGAGTTTAAGAACAACTTCTCCATTCATAATGAATCTGCTTGCCTCTGTATCAGAAGGATTCTCCAATCAAGGGCAAACCTTGACTCAAAATAAGAGTGGGGGCTAACAATTATTCATGTAATTAGAAATGGCATGCTGATGTACATTAATTAATTTTTAATAAATGTTATTTCTCATGACTGGGAGAGGTTTGTGGTCTTAAGTAGCTTCCTCTAACTAGTCTGATGTTCCTATAATCGAGATAAATTAGATTAGCTTTTATCTGTAGCAGCATTTTCTTTCTGTTTCATGCATGCCTGTCCTTTTTTTTCTTTTCCAGTCTTTCTAGTGCTTAGGTTGAAGACTGGACTCAGGTTCACCCTTGATGAGACTGAAATTCTAAAAGCTTCTGGGGTTCATGCTCCTGGATCCTCATTACTATGCATCATCACCATGAACTCACTGAGACCAAGGTGAGGGGCAGAGGTGGAGTTTAGTATCTCTGGGTTGCTTCTCTGCAATGATATTGTCTCTCATGTTAGACCCTCCCTTCAATGTGGAAGACCAGGAGCTGGTTATTTTCACCCAGTAACCTCTCTCTTCTGTTTTTCTACTTGGTGCTAAAGGTCGTTGAAAACATCATCTTTTTGCTTCCTTGAAGGGGAATTATTTCAAAAGATAGAACAAATGGAAAATTCTTAGGAAAACATATACTGTTCTTTCCTTTGGAAAAGTAAAATGTCTTTTTTCAGTAAAAGATTGTTCATTTTGGTTTGTTTCTTGGTTGATATATTTGCATATTTAAAAATGTCTCAGGGAAGGTGTGAAATTAAAAATTGCAGATATTAGATAGCCTGGATATGCTTCTGGGCTGAAACATATCTATATTTAGTATTCTGCATAATCAATGCTTTGCAGTAGTTTGTTTATACTTAAAATTTAAGCTGTTAGAATTTGAACAGTTAATCTTTTGTTTTCTGCTTACCTATTTTAGCAACATATTAGAAGATATGAGTTAAATACTTAGGTTCCAGTAACTCTTAAGGTTATCTCCTTCAGGTTCACAAATAAGTTTTTTAAAAATCATTTTTATTTTCTCTAGAATGTTGCTAAAAGAGGTAAACACATCAATTAAGAAGACATAAAGATTTGAGAGAATTAAATGGATTATGATGCCATCAATTTCCCAAGAGGACCTTTGAGGAACTGCCTGATTAGCAGCCGTCTGTGACTGTGGGCCCAGATGATAAACCATTGAGCGGACACTGAAGAAACTTAGAAATGGAACATGAATTCTGATAGAAAAGTAAAGCTCTTTGCTGTTTATTTCAGCAGGTCTCTGGAAACCAAATGCTACACTTTGTCCCCACGAAGTGTATGGAAGCTCGTTGGTCATGACTTGTAGTTGTAAGCTGCCTCTTAGAGTAGAACCCCTGACTCCACAGTTTCATGCCTTATGCTTTATTTTTTTTCACTAGCAGAATAAGAATATAGTCTCATGCTTAGTCATTAATCAGAAGTGTGTATTCCTCTTTAAAACATATAAATCAGATTTAAACATTCAGTGGTGTGTTGCACTTAATTTAAGACCATTTGGACACATGAGTTAGTTAATTCTGTAGAGTCTAATCACCTAGAAGAATTATAATTTTGAATATATTCTCTGGGTAAGATAAATAGATTGGTTATTGGGATTATAATGTTCTTCACACACCTGTAAAGATAAAGTCTCTGACTTCTGTGCATAAGTTGTTATATTGTACCCCATAATGGCAAGGCTGTGCCAGTTTAAATTCAATCCATAAGAATATTAGGAAATCACAACTACCTTTCATGTTTTTGTTCTGTCATTAAGAAACAATAATTCTGGAGTGTTTAGGATGGCTTGGTGTGTATGGATGCATGATGCCAAGCCTGAAGGCCTGAGTTCCATCAGAGGAACTCTCATTATTGAAGAAGAGAATTGACTCCTGCAATTTTTTTATCCTCCACACATGTGCCATGGCATACAGACATGCCTGTGTATGCTCTCGTGTGTATACACACACACACACACACACACACACGTAATACACAAAAATAGAATTAAATTTAAAAAATAATAATGATCCCATTCATGTCTTAAACTCTGTTTCAAAGGTCTAAATTTCAGCTGGAAGCAGACCTAAACTTCACAGCAACCCTCCAAATTTATTAAAGCATCCTCGAGCAGAGAGGCTAAAGGGTAAGGAAGAGAGACTTTCTTTATTCCTTACCAAGTTGAGTCCTTTACTCTTTAGTATTTATTCACTGAAGTGAAGCTGCTTTAAGTTGGAGATAGCAACAAATTCTAACGTATCAGGCTAATGAATAGTCTACCGTGAGTTGTACGGTTGAAGAAACTAAGATAAATAATGTTCTTTTTCTATGGCAAGGGAAGCATCTTTGAAAAAAGCCTAACTGTGTTTCTGGATATCTAGGAGGGAGTTTGGTGGAAGCAGTATTGTGAACATGAGATGACAGGAGAGGACATGAGACAATGACTAACGACTACAACATGACGCTTTAAATGCATTTTTGGTGTGTTACTAGTAGTTTGCTGTTACTTATATAATTTATTGTTGATTTTATTGATACTAGCTTTATGAGTTATGCTGTTTATTTAAATTAATGTAAAGAATTTATAGAGATCAGCTTTATCTCAGGAGTCAGCAAGTGAAAATGGGGGCGATGGATCTAAAAAAATCTAGTTCAGCAACAGGCAGGTGACAGTCTGGCCTTCAGAGTGGATAAGTAATAGGTGATGTTTGACAACCTAGAGTCATCTTTTCAGTTAGTACATTTGTTTTCTCTTTTTTGTCTTTTAGGTATAAGGACTCTGATAATGGCTTCTAACTCTGGGTCTATATTTGTAATGATATTGATCTTAACCTTTGGTGCACACGCCATCTTTGAAGAATTCCAGCTTATAAAATCCTCTGGATCACACCCAATCACTTGCTGCAGGTGCCGTGAGAGGACTCCCTAGAGACGAAGTGTCCTACTGTTTTGCGTGAGGTGGCAGAAACATTAGAAACCAGTAAGCCAAGGTCACTCGATGTGACCCAGTAATGCTGCTAGACTAGAGACCTCAGCTCTTTTAATCTTCTCTCTGTGTGTATTGGAAAAGTAGAGAAGATAAAAAAGATGTTAAAGAAAATATAACTCTTTGGTCACTTTAATCAAGGGCAGCCTGAAATGGAGCTAAAATAAGAGAGGTAGCTTCCTCATCTAGGCATTGTACCCCAGACAGCTGTGTGCAGCTAGCTTATGCAACCTCAGCTTTTGGCTGCACTTATAATTGAAGTTCATCTTTATGAGATTTCAGCAGAGCATGGTCAAAGAGGCTGGTCATTAAAGGCAGGAAGCACAGCAACCTTTGTAAATATAGTAGCGAGGGATGCAATTTTCTTTAGCAAGGTGTTAAGATGAGAGCTTTTGAAATTTGTCTTAACTTAGCCTTGGAAAGAAAGACATGACCTTCCTCCATCTTTCTGTGGAGTTGCCTTTTGATATACTTGCTTTACATGCTAAGGAAGATGACTGGCTTCCTTTAATTGCGTTTGTGTTCTTTTGCCTTCTTGGTGAATTCTATTTTAGTAGCTTTAGGAATTGACCATAAAACCTATGCCACATTGAAATTCCAGTGACTTAAAAGGAAACTAATTCTATTCCTTAAAAAGGTGCTTATTTACAAACTTCAAGGTCATTCAGACATTAGTTTTCATACTATTCATAGAATTTGTTGTTTTTATTCCTTAGATAGTAACATCCAAATTTTAATAAAAAAACAGTGGCTCATCATTTAAATAAACATAGAATACCGTATGCCCTTGCAACAGTTGGATTATAAGAAACCCCGGGGGCCAGAGCAAAAGCAGCTTGAAAAGCTAGACAGTAGAATGGGCAGTGAGTAGACTTGCATAGGCAGAAACGGTGTAATGGGAATAATTCTGTAGAGGTCTCAGAAGAGGAAATTTCAGTGGTGCTTCTCTGGGAAGTGAGTATGATTTGAGAAAAAGGGGAGGTGCTGTCAGACAACAAGGGTTCCTTTTCTTCAGCTTTAAAAAGTTATTACTCAATTAATAAAATCTTTTCTTCCAGTTACACTTAAAAAGAGAACTATTTTTATTTTAGTGATTATGAATGTGTGATGGCATGGGTACACACATGTTATGGTGTATGTATGTGTGTCCGAGCTCTCATCCCACTATGGATTCCAGGTATCCACTCAGACTGTCAGGTTTTAGTGGAAAGCACTGTTACCCACTCTACCATGTCACAGGCCCTTCTTTATCCTTAAAAACGATCAATGACCTTTTGTTTCCTTCCCTTTCTTACTTTCTTTCCTTCTCCTTTTCTCTTTCCTCTTTCCCTTTTCTTCCTTCCATTTCTTGTGTGGAGTAGGAGGGTTCATCTGTATTTCTGTGCTTTGATTGGTTAAATAAAGACTCTGCCTGGCTTGTAAGATAGGACACAGCCCTTAGGTGGGCAGAGAAGACAGAACGGAAGTTCTGGGAAGAAAGGAAGTGAGGGAGCCCACCATGAAGCCTCCAGGGTCAGACATGCCGAATGATCCCCGGTAAGATCACCACCTCGTGGTGACACACAGACTTTTATAATGGGTTAGTTTAGATATGAGAGCTAGCCAAGAAAAGGCTAGAGATAATGGGCCAGGCAGAGTTTAAATGAATATAATTCTCATGTGGTTATTTCGGGCATAAGCAAGCAACCAGCAGCTGAGCGGGCTGGTGGCTGGGCGCTGGGAGCTGGGTGCCGGGAATACAACCCATACCTCCCCTATTTACAACACTTGTGACCATCCTAGGAGGTTACTCTAGAAAGAGCATTGCTTCCTTACTCTCCTTCCTTCAAGCTCTGGGCTTTTTCTTAGCTTTAAAGTACTTCTTTTTTGTCTTTCTCTGCCTTTCTGATGTCCACATATTGTGCTTATGAGCTTGGCTGAGGTGCATAGCTGAACGTCATAAGGGCCTTTGGGAGCAGGGTAACCAAAGGAAGATGAATGCAGTTGGAGTAAAGCACAGAAATGCGGTCTTGATGCCCATACATTTAAGTAGCTGAGCATAGGCCATTTTAAGCTATGTATTTGCTGTTTTTCTCCTTTAATAAACTACCCTCCCTCATATTACCTTTCCCACGGTATGCTTGTGGATATGTAAATGAGGCAGACCCACTGCAAAGTGAGGCAGAGATTATAGTGAAGGGATTGCTTCCAAGTCCAATGAGCCAAGGATAACTGAAAGCCAACCAATAAGAAAGAGCCAAGGACACCCCCAGCAGTGTACCTTTATTATAGTCTTCAGAATGTGATGCCTGATTTTCATACATTGTATACTTTGACATCTGGCCCCAGAATTGTGAAAGAATACAATTTTGTTGTTTTAAAAAAAGGCCACCTAATACTGTGTTGTATTAGTCCATTGTGGAAGCCATAAGAAATCTCTATAGGTTTTGTTACAGAGAAGTAGAGTATACTGTAGCAAATGCTTGTAAACCTGGAAGTAGTTTTACTATTCACTGAAGGATAGAGGTCTGAAGAATTTCAAGACCCATGGTAGCAAAAGTTTAGGTTTTAGGAAGCACTGAGAAGGAAGGGGCCTAGTATAATGTGAGATTCCTCTCTGTATGCTGTGAATGTTTTATTGCCACAGGTTAATAAAGAAGCTGCTTTCAGCCAATGCTTTAACAAAGTAAAGCCAGGCAGGAAATCTGAACAGATATATATGGAGAAAGTAGGTGGAGTCAGAGAGACTCCATGTAGCTGCTAAAGGAGAAAGACACCAGCCCCTAAACCTTACCAGTAAACCATGAGCCTCATGGTAAAATACAAAATAATAGAAATGGGTTAACTTAAGACATAATAGTTAGCCAGGAATATGTCTAAGTCATGGGCCAAACAGTGTTGTAGTTAATATAGTTTCTGTATTATTATTTTGGGTCTAGGCAGTCAAGAAAGAAAGAACAGTCTTTGCCTACACTAGTGTGATAAACAGTTTGCATCACCTCAGAGAACTAGAAGGCCTTGATTAGAGGTTTATGGTATGTAAGTGCTCCAAAGGACATAAGTAGCATGTTTCAGTGATCCTTGTTATTTTAAGAGAAAGAAAATGTTATTGAACTGTGTTCTATAGTCATGCAAAAAATTCAGCATATGAGTAATATAATTAAATATTTAGTTGAAGAGATATTAAACAATGTTTTAAAGGTGTGGCCTAATTTCTTTCCTTTAAATTATAGCAAAGATCAGGGAAAATCATAAGTTGGTAATGAACTGCTCTGTCAAAAGAAAGTTGCTGTTGGTTATCTGGCATGTAGCTTACCCAAAGTGCAAAACCCACTTCTCATAGATAGTTCACTGTCAGAAAGCATGACTTGAAACCAGTGAAGCATTTCCTGCTTTATTAAAGATTATTTTAGGGTCTGTGACCTATTTGTTTCTCTAATTTCTGTATTTTGGACTAAGGATGGGTGTAACAGTTATCCCAAGACTTTCTCATCACTTTTTATTGAGAATGGATTTCCATCCATAGCTCCGTGGATGGAAAATATTTCTTGCAGATAAATCATGGTTAAATTTAAACTGTACCTAATTGGGATGAAGTTTGTGTCATTTGAGCACAGAAAACTTAGAGGAGACTTTGTATTGATCTGTAACAGACAGACTCTTTGTGGGAGTGTTGGAATGGTTTGTGTATATTTGCATACAAGATGGATGAAAGTTTGGGGAATATACTGCCATGATTTGAATTCTTCTTCTTCAAAATAGCTACATGTAGATCCTTATAACAAGCAAACTTTATTCTCTTTAGGAAAAATGCTTTTAAAGATGTAAGGGATCTTCAGATACTATACTGGAGAACATGTGAACAAAGGTCTTTATAAGAGACAAGAGTATAGATATGGCAAAGAAGACACTGTGAGAACAGCCACAGAAATTGGAATGATGTGGCCACAAGGACTATCATCAGCATTTTCTAGTGATGGAAGAGGTGGGGAGGATTTTCTTCTAAGACCTGTCATACTCTATCCTCCTGTTGATACCTTCAGTTTGGATATTTGTCTCTGCAATTATAGGAATAAATTTATGTTAAGTTTCCATGCTTTTCCTTAAGAAATTCACAGAAAGTATCGCCTGTGCGATGGTTGATCTATCTTGAGTATCTTGGCTTGATTCATTAAGATAGGAAGATATACCCTGAATGTGGGCAGTATCATTTCAGGGACTGGACCCTGACTTAAATATAAGGGGAAAGATGAAACTGAATATTAGTATGTATTAATTTATTTATTTTTTCTGCACTTGACTGTGCATATGAATAACTGTTTTAAGTTTATCTGTCTTGACTTTCCCATCTTGATGGAACTGTGAACCTCTCTCCTTTCTGCTGTTTATTGAGTGTACTTAATCACAAATCAGGAAGTGAAGCTAAGACAACCTCTACACTAACAACTTCCTTTAAGGAGCTGAGCTTTTCTTAGTCACATCTCCCATTTGCCTATTGGATTAAAATGGCAGCCAGGTTGACTTCTTAGCTTTTTCTCCAATTCAGCCATTATCTTCTGATCCTCCTTCCTATTAGAACTTATTCCATGTAGAACTGACTTTTCTCAGCAAGTATAGCGTTTTCTTAAATTGATCATTTCTTTTCCAGGCTGTTGATCACATGCCATTTTTAAAACTTTTTGGGGAGGTGGGCAGTGAAGTGAGGCACAAAGATGGCTTAGCATGATGTGGGAGTCCCCTCTGTGTGCTGTGATTACCATTAATGAATAAAGAAACTGCCTTGACCTGATAGGGTAGAACTTAGATAGGTGAAGACTAAGCTGAATACTGGGAGGAAGAAGGGCAGAGTCAGAGTGAAGTCATGGAGTCACTGGAGACAGATGCTGATAATATTACCCTGTAAGCCTCAGCCTTGTGGTGATACACAGATTAAAGAAGATGGGTTAAATTAAGATGCAAGAGTTAGCCAATAAGAAGCTAGAGCTAATGGGCCAAGTACTGATTTAATTAATGTTTCTGTGTGATTATTTCAGTTTGGGTCAGCCAGAACAAACAATTAGCCTCCATCCTACATTAGAAGTTAAGAGAACTTGCCATTCTTGTGGAGGACCCAAGTGCAGTTCTCAGCATTTACTAGGTGGGTTGCTTCCAGCCACTTCTAACTTTAGTTTTCAGGTATCCAAGAGCCTCTTTTGACCTCCATGGAGGCTCACATACACATGTCAGGCAAACACACACACACACACACAATATATATATATATATATATATATATATATATATATATATGTATATATATATGGTGTTTAAACTTCCCTTTCTTCTTAAGAAGTACACCCAGTGAGTTCTGCAGGCATTCTGATCTTTCCCCTCCTCCCTCAGTCCTATCATTTGCTGGCATGATTCCTTTAGCTGCTCCCTGCAGCTCTTTCTTTCCATGGGTGCACCCCTACAAGAACTCAAGTGCATATTTGCATTTTAATGGAAGGATAATTGACTTTTGCTGAACATTTGAATAATTAAGATCTCACATTTACATTTTAATCCAGATATTTTACAGCCTCATTTCTCCTAACTTTGGAGAGAGAGAGATCTTTTTTGACACGTTAACCACTGGAACTATTATGCTCTGAACACCCAAGAAATTCACTGTGGAAATCCTAATTTACAACCCTTCCAGTAGTTGGTATTTCATCTTTAGTTTATAGACCAGGACAGTAAGTAACTTGTAAAGTCTTAGGGTTTTCAGAACAAGTGTAGGCTGAATAATTTTATTATTCCTGTTTTTCACTAATGTCTTAGATTTTATATCCTTGAAGTTTATTATTTTACAAGTACATGTTTTTAAATATTGTTTCTTATTTGGGATGTTTTTTTAGCATGAATTGCAGAAATAATCTTTATTGAGTGCTTGCTGCTGTTCATAGTGTTAGATTTTTCATCTTCCTCATCATGTATGATTTTTGCGATAATATCACCAGGTGATCATTAGTTTCTTAGTCATGACTATGAACTAAACTTTAGGATAAATATATTAACCAAATTAAACAACTAGTTTGATGTAGGATCGTTATTAAAATTCAGGTATGTCTGAATTCAGGAAGTAAGCGTTTAACCAATTAATTGTACAATAACTCAAGAACTTCAAAGATATAATGTTATAACAGAGTAATGTTTCTTTGTAGTAAGTAACTAGTATTACAGCCATTAAGGGAAAGTGATATCTTTATGGTTATGACAATGGGATACCTGTGGGGTTGGGTGTTGAACTGACATTCCATGATAGACCATATTGAGTTAATCCAGTTGGTCTGGTCAATTGCTTATTAAGGGATCACACTTCAAGAAGACAGATTCATATTAGACTATGAAGTGAATATATTCTTTTAATGAGATCAGGTCCTTTTCCTCTAGGTCCTCTATGCAGTTGCTAGTGGAGTCACCACCATGGAGTTGTGTTAATTCCTCAGAAAAACACAACCTTTCCATTGATTCTATCTGTTTTGCAAGTATGCTTTCCCCCACACCTTGGGTTCCTTTCTTCTTTCTCTTAAGCTTCCCTGCACTCCTTTACCATGAAGTTTTTTACCCACCACATAGTTGACCTCCATTGCTCATTGTGCTGGCTTAAATCAACTCAAGCAATATGGTGTTTTCACTTCTTGTTCTTCATCTTCCTCCTCTGGGAAGGGGCTGAGATTTATATCTTGTTTGACCTGTGGTTTTTCTTTTAAACTCTAATGAAGCTCTCCTTGAGCTTTCTTCTTTATTATCAAGATTAAGAAACCCCAACGGGAACCAGATTTCTCTGGAAACATCTTTTACCCTGGGTGGGACACCCTATAATTTCTAGTAGCATCTTCAAAAGATGCTTTGTGCTCAAACACCATATTAATAATTGTGGGTCAAAATAGATGTAGAGTGTTTTATAACACACACACACACACACACACACACACACGAATCATTTGAAGCAGTTTTCAATTAACAGATTAAAAAGAGCTCAAAGACACAAATAATAAAGAAAGAGCCAAATAAACACAGTTAGAAAATAAGTATTGTATATAGAAGTTTGTAAGTATACACTAGATAAGCCCATCTACACATTTTTCTTGTTTGTAATTTTCCAGGGATTTGGAGATGACCTAACCACTTATAAAAATAAGTCATATTTTGCTTCATTCTTCTTATATATAAGATGAATCCTGTGATTTTCTTTCATTTTTGTAGCTAAATCTCAGCAAGTTTCCCATTATAAGATCAGCTTCCACCTTAACGCAGATGGATATAAGGAGTTCAGAAGCATATAAAAATCATCTTCATGGGGGCAGAGCTTTGAAAGTTTCAACTTACCCATTGCCTGATGATTGATTTCCTATACTTGTCCTATACAAATGGAGTGGCCTGGAATATGTGATGGAGTGGGTGGTTGAGGATATTCACAATAAATCAATGAGAGGGGAGTTGGCCACTTGTTCCTTGTCTGTCACTAATGCACTTGCTGTAAAATGATCAGAATAACCATGATCTGTGTTCTGAATCAGATCTGCAGTAGGACTGTGGATGTCCTAGTGGGTCTGCTCAGTTTTCCTGTTCTTAGCTTGATAATAGGTCCTATTGCCACCAAAGACAAGGCTCTAGCTCCTGGAATCCTCATCAGCTGTTGACCATATAACTTCCTCTTGATGAAGGAATTCTATGCCTTTCTCTCAGCGTTGTTGTTGTCTCCCAAACAGCCCCTTTCCTCATAGATTTTGGATCCCAGCAAATAACTTAGCAAACTATCAAAAATTCAACTGTTTCTTACACAGTTGCAGAAAACTATTTAGGTGCCACCACTTTATCCTTCACTGAAGGCTAAGTTTAATGTCCTCTGCAGCAATGTGAAGATCAGGGACAATTAATGCTGTACCAAAAAGTAGCTACCCTTATGCTTTCAAATTTCCTTATATGGAAGGAAATTATATAGTAGGTTGATATTTAGAATTTGCTGGAGTATTTTATCTTGGAGACAAAATGGTTAGCAACACAGTGGGTGGTTGACGGGTTTGTTCTTAGCTGAAACTATTCCTACAGCAATAATAGCACATTCAAATGGACTCTGGATCTGAGAGGGCTATAATAATAGTGCTAGGGCCTGACTGAACATTAGACTCATTTGAAAGCTTTAAAAGTTTTGACTCTTGGAATCTATACCAAAACAATAAATTAGAATTTGTGGGTTTCCAATCCCAGCAGCAATATTTTGTTTTTAATTTTCTTCATTTCATTTTCCTTTATTTAAAACAATTTGCATTGTATAACTTGAGGACATTTTCATATTCTGTATGGACTAACAGGAAAGCTCAGTTAGAGATGAGTGAACATCCATCAGTCCGCTGTATCCTTGTAGTTTATAGGAGCATCATCTACTACTGCCTCAAGTTGTATAAGCTGAGATAGTTGAGAAAAAAATCTATGTATCTGAGCTTCCAGGTAGTCAAGGCAGATGGAGGATGAGGGTGCATCCCATAGCTTGATGACAGTATCATGATATGTTAATACTTGCTTTATAGTTACAACTTCTCAGATATAATGACTTAATTGCATGAACTTTTATTGGAGGTCTGCTTAAAGTTCTGATGCCCATTTCTTTGATGACAAATGCTTCCATTTATTACTGTTGCTTTTCTTTATTTTTAATGAAAATAGGTTTTAAAAATCATGTAATGGCAGAAGGGTTGGCAGTGATTCAATACCTTTAATCTGGTTTGATTTTTCGTCTGAAGCCTTTTATAATGACACTGTTGACACTGTACCATCTTTGTTTGGACAACCACATGGAAGTCTGCTGTGACAACCTGCACTAGCTTGAATAGTGTTGAGATCTGCATTCTTCTCCAGCTGGGTTAGTCTGAAAGTCAGCTTGACAGATATATTAGTTGATGACTTGGAATTGGACAATTTAAGTCAATACAGGTCCCATACTTCATTAGTACCCTTTTAGAAAATTTACTTGATTTCTTAAAGCTCCTTTCTTGATTTTGAAAACAGAAGTAATGGTTGCAAAGAAGGACTGTGAGGATTGGGTGAGCAGTACAGACATCCTGGAATGGCACTCAGGAGACAGAAGTACTCAGTGTTTGGGAGGCTGCTATTGTTCAACTCTCCCCATTTGAAGTTGCTATGAAAACTTCAATAGGCAAGTAATGCTGATTATTTTTATTTGGTGGTTGTCAACCTGTGGATCATGACCGCTTTGGGGGTTCAACAACACTTTCATAGGGGTCACCTATCAGATATCCTGCATGTCATATGTTTAAATTATGATTCATGAATTAGCAAAATTGCAGCTACAAAGTAGCAATAGTTTTATAGTTGGGGATCACCACAACATGAAGAACTGTGTTAAATGATTGCAGCATTAGGAAGGTTGAGAACCACAGGTTTTTTGTACAACTCCAACACCAGAGCTTTTAATGAAGAAAATATCAGAACTTAGAGTAATGTGCTTAAAATGTACAGGATTTTTAGTCTGCTTGCTTCGTGACTGGTTTTCTTTTTGCTTAATTATGTAAGGAATTCTGTCTTCAGCATAAGTGAACCTGAGTCTTTCCCCCCACCAAAATATGGAGAAAAAGCATACAGAAATAGGTCAATGATACTGTGAAATTTGGAGTATTAAGTATTTGATGGATTACCCAAGTTTCTTTCATTATATGGATTTCTTTGTAGAAAAGAAACATGGCTATCTGTTTGTGGGCTTTTATTGCCTTTTCAATCTATCATCAACACAACATTCTAACTTCAAAAGCATTGTTTCCTTGCAGCACAACTCATCGTCTGCAGGTTGAGGGGACCACATCCTTTATGGATGACTTTTCTGGGAGAGCAGAGACTGTGAATCCATTTGTTGCCATTGCATAGCGCTAGCACCAGTGCTGCTCAAGTTCAACAGCCTTGGAAGGATTGCTGCAATATTTTCCTCACTAAAATAAATTAGAACTAAGTGGCAGGATTGCATAAAATTACCCCTCTAATCCTCACTCAGCTAGACTCATAGCTGTCAGTTATAGCGTAGGAAGCAGGCTTTTTAGTCCTTTCTCTCTGTATCTGTCTTTTTTTATTATAGATTTTCACCTATAGAAATTTCTATTGGTGAAACCAGAGCAATCACTACCCTTTATTCACTAGAACTGATAACAAAATTAGTGGAAAGAATTACATCCCTGGTGATACGTGATTGTGGGCATAAAAATTCTTTCTTTGGATATGTGAGATAAAGAGCATCTCAAACCTCTACATGGAAACAGCATGTTGGAATAGCCTGGAGCCCAGGACTCACATTGTCAAAGCATCTCTTCTGTGCCTTCTCCCTACACAGGAAAGCCAACCATTGGGATACATTAGATTTTCAAAGGGAAAATAATTTTCCAGCAGAAGTACCATTATTAGGTCTCACTATCAAAAAACATACTGTCCATAAAGCCATTTATAATTGTCATTGCCAAAGTCACCATAATTTCTTTTCCTGGTTTAACCCCATTTGCTCTTGGATTTCATATTCACCCATTCCCTTTGGCAGCATGAGCAAAGGAACTTGTAAAGGATATAATATGAGTTATCTTTCAACAAAAGATTTCTTCTGAGACGGTACTTCTGAGAGCAAATTGCCTTCTTTCTCTTCCGCTCAAAATAAGTAAGGACGGAGGGTTGTTGATTCTGTCTGCTGCTTGGGCTATTGTGCAGATAATTTCTCTGTCCCTCTCTTTCTGTTAGTCTAGTGGATGGCAATTATGTATTGTTTCTCTAGGTGCCAATTGTAACTGCCATCTTGTTATCAGAGTCGTAGGAGGCAATTGTGTATCCTCTTGCTACTGAGAAGGGTGTATATAATCAGTAATTCTATCTATTACAATGGCAAGTGGGTGACATCTAGAATACACTCTCATTTTTCAAAATAAAATGATATATGTGTTAGACGTCCAGCTGTTAAGTGAACTAGAAATTTAAAAAAACCAATAAAAACGTCAAAAATCAAATGATATAAAGAATTGCTTATTTCAAACATTTCTGGCCACAAAGGATCATGTTTAGAATTATGAGACTGTGTAGTGAAAGCAAGTTCTCATTTAGAATACAATGGTGAAAATGACAAAGACCATGTATCTAGAACAGCAAACCTAGATCATGAAAAAAAAAAACAGAAAAAAGTAGAAGTTAAAATTGATTTTGAAGCTTTTTTGCTTTCAAGTTGAAAAGTTTTCTAAGGAAAAGTGTGGACTAATCACAGGGATCTGCAGGTTTGAAAGTGTACTACCATCCTGGGGCTGCAACATTACATTCCAGACCTGCTCTCAATTTAGCCATTTGTTGGTGGCTAGAAATAAGTAATCTGCAACAGGAAATTATAAACATGCCAGATGGTGTGCTGGGAAAAGCATTTAACCTCTCTGATTCTGAGCTTTCTAAATTTTATAGCAGGGGGAAAAAAAAAGAATCTTTGCCCTGTAGGATTGATTAAATAGGACCTAGCTCAGCCCCACTCTTAAGGTGTAATCAATACAGGCAATCTATCCTGTATCCATGGGGGTCATAACAAGGGTGAAATGTGAGACTTTAAAAGGACCATAAAGGTCATCCATCCTAATTCTTTTATTTTACAGGCAGAACTGATCCGAGAAGGCCTGAAAGGAGATGCCAGCGCTGGATGCTGCTCAGCTTCCTTTGTAGGATTTTCTATCAGGAACCCATGCTTCATTGTATCAATATCATTGATGTTCAGTGTGAACCTGGTAAACAGTAACAGCCGTGGCTCTAACATTTGAGGTGATAAGCGGTAAGGACAACACATAAGGATTACACAGCAATGGCCTCTGTCCCCCTTCTCTTTTCAGTGAATCCTAAACTATTTTTATGCTGAACTCCAAAGCCAAAGCAACTTGGGGTCAGAAAAGTCTCCATTTAAGAGATTGCAAATAAAAACCAATTCAAAAGAGGAGGGTAATGATATCCTATGATAATGAGCTTTCTTTATGTATATGAACATTACATGTACTGCTTAGTGTTAGCCTCATGTGAGTCTGTAAGATTATTCATACATTTATCTTGATATTATAGACTATGAAATTTGGACATAGAAGTTAAGTACTCGTAGGATTAATAAGGAAGTATGTGATTCACTAGTTCAACAACTGAGATAATCTGAAAAATCTGTTGACTCACAACTGCTATGAACATAGTTGAGTACAAGTCCTTGTGGTACAATTGAGCATCCTTTGGATATATACTCAAAAGTGGTATTACTGGGTCTTGAGATAAGTTGTTTCCTGATTTTCTGAGAAACCACCATACTGACATCCTGAGGGGCTATACCAGTTTGCACTCCCACCAGCAATGCAGGAGTGTTCCCTTTACCTCACAACCTGTCCATCATAAGTTGTCATCAGTGTTTTTGGTCTTAGCCATTCTTAAGGCATAAGATGTAATCTTAGAGTTGTTTTGATTTCCTTTTCTCTGATGGCTAAGGATGTTCAGCATTTCCTTAAGTGTCTTTAAGCCATTATAAGCCAAATTTCATTCAATATACTTGAGGTTTACAAAATGATGTTACAGAATATATTATAGAGTCAATAATACAGAATAACACATCTGTTGTAGCATAGTTAATTTTGGTGAGAAAGGTCCCTAAAATATGTTGATATGTAGTTAAGTTGTGTGTATGACTTAGAGTAGAGTGCAGTGGACATAGGAATCCACATTTCTTTGTGAGGATAACTTAAGAATGATAAACTCTTCAACAAAGTCTTGAAATTATGGCCCCATTCCTTTGTCCCTTCAGCCTCTAAAGGTGTAACAAGCCAGACAAATCATCCTACCAGTATTTCTCACAGATTGAATCTCTGTATAATGTGTTTGATTTGTCTGGATTGCTTCATGAGGGCTAATTTATTATTTAGTGCTCACTATTCCATGATGATGTATTGTCTTTATTCCATATGGAGTGGACAGATGCATAATTGCTTCTATGCCATCATGTATTGTAAAAGTTGACAATGAAGACATTTGTAGCTAGAGTATATTGCTTACTTTAAGCTCTTTTTGCTGTAACTGGGACAATCCACCAAGAATTAAGCATAAGAAATATATTTTATTGCATAGGATAGAAATGTTCTGACCTCAGTTAATTAAGGAGTACAGTGAAATCATCGAGATCTAAATTATTACTACCATGTGTCTATCACATGGTACCTTTCCCTCATGGTTACTAGAGTTTTGTTATGGTTCCACATGTCTGGAAGCTTCCATAAGATTAAGGAGAAAGTTGAACATCTTTTTCTTATCTCTATATATTTGTTAGAAATACTCTTCTGCCTACTGGGGGAAAATCACAGGACATTTTTCCCACTGAGAGAATAGAGCTACTGTGTCAGGCTTGGTCCATCAGGCTTTGCTTCTGAAGCTAGGACCGGGACTAGTTTCTGTTAGTAAGGAGGAAATTTTGAATGGCCTGTTAGATGGCCAGAGTGTCTGATACCATATAAGGAACTTGATAGTAAGTTTTGGTAAAAGTAGGCAAGGAGTGAAAACAAGAGAAAACTCTGAAAACAATAAATAACATTAATGCTCATCTCTTTAATTTATCGGCAAGAAGAGAAGAAATATAACTTAATTGTGCCATCTAAATGGTTTCTTCTTCTGGTAAATTATCCTCCTGCTGTTGAAGAAGATAATTATTCTATTTGTATATTAGAGTCCTGCTAGCTTAATAGATCCCTAATGAAATTGGCGAGGGTTTGTATTTCATTATGCAACTTTATGTACAAAAGTGCTTATTACAGATACCTTTATGTGTTTACATACATTTCTGCTTTATTTTATTTTATTAAATCAATACCATCAGAGAGTTGAAAGGCAAATTGTTGCCTATGGAACTTTTTTTTTGCTCTAGTCTTACATCAGCTTTTGGAATCTTATTCTTTAGAATAGATTGATTAGTTAAATAGCAAGAAGAATTTGTGATCAGATTGCCAGTGCTTTCAATTTTTATGTGTGCTTCTTGCTTTCATGAAAATTAAAAACAAAGTTCTATCTAAGCCTTTGGAGGAAACGCATAAGATCAGGAGAGTGAGATGCAATGTCTTAATGAATCCTGGAAGCAGAAAACAGGAGAGAGATAAGGTGGATATAGCATAAACTAGCTAGTATATGCTTGACCAGTGGATACTGGAATGTGGTTGATGAAGAGGTGATCTGGGAAGAAGGGAAGAATCCAAAAGAAAGCCAAAAGAGAGGTGAGATCTGTGTTGTGTCACTAAAGAGGTCTCATGTCATTGAGGTAGAACAAGAGGAAAGGTGTCCATTGAACATCAGACTTCCTCCTTTGCTGTTCCCCCGTCTAGACTTTCTCCTCACTCTCCAGTCCTTCAAAACAATGCTTGGATAATACTTAGATGGTTTTCTAGGTCATATTGTGCCCTGTACTGAGAGCTCTATTACACGCAGTTATGGGATTGTTGGCGTTCTCCTTGGAAACTGGCCCAGACTGCTGCCCTAGTCTCTCTCCAGCATATACTGTCTACATACATGACTAGTCTACACCCAACTATGAATGGATTCCTACACTTTTTCCCCATAAGTCTGGATCTGAAGACAGTAACCCTAAAACACATATTTCCTTGTTTATCTTCAGATTTTTCTTTAAAAGGACTTTGGATTTCCAGGTTGAGTGGTAGCATTAATGCCTTTGGTTAATGGCCTTCTTTCTATCCTGTTCTCTGAACAGTGACTTTGCAAACTTCCCAATCAAGAGATGGGATCTTTTTCATTACTTTTTATCCTCTTTTGCCAGTAGAATTGAGGAGGAACAGTGCTGATCCAGTTTGCATTTTAGTTCTCAAGAGTCTTGTCACTCCACTGTTCTTTTCTGGAGTTATTTCACCCTCTGGTGAAGAATCTCGAGTTATTTTAATGAGAGTTGAATTGTTACAGAGGCAAAAGTCTACTTACACCATTAGAAAGCACTCTGGACTAGGCTTACCT
The DNA here is from genome assembly GCA_028555095.1 of Dicrostonyx torquatus. Classification (NCBI taxonomy): domain Eukaryota; kingdom Metazoa; phylum Chordata; class Mammalia; order Rodentia; family Cricetidae; genus Dicrostonyx; species Dicrostonyx torquatus. The sequence goes on from JAQHUG010000132.1 coordinate 4,930,499, forward strand.
GTCTAAATCCCAAACAGAGCAGCATGTGGAGCCTTTATAGTGCTTTACACTTGTTAAATATTTTTCATGCAATTCCAGAATTTCTTGCCTTCTTTTGAATGCATAAAATGACTGCTTCATATGGATGCATACCTCTTTAAAAACTCTTTTCTCATTCCTGTTTCCTCCATGGAAAAATTCAGAGAATTTTGTTTGTCTTGTCAAGATTTAAATTTAGCCTACATATCCATTTCCCACAAAACTAATCCTATTTATGAGTTCAGTTACATGCAATATATATAACTTAATAATAGTTCATAGGCATACATTTATAGCTACTATCAATTTATCAACATTTGCAATGTCCACTCAATAAATTTCAATTTTAGATTAAACTGAATTATTCTGATTCTATACAATGATACTTCCTACCTTATTTCCATTTCAGAATTTATTGTTCTTGAAGATAATAGGTTATATTTACTTTTCATTCCATTTTCTTTTCATTGAGGCCTAACTGTAAAACTTGGATTAAAAATAATATTTTTTAAAAAGTAGCATTTTTAAAATGAATTTGTATTTCTATTCTTCTACTTGATAGCATTTAAATTGTTTTTGGCTAGCTTTGTGCAAATACCTGATAAAAACAACTTAAATAGGATTTTCTTTGGTTTGTAGTTTCCTAAGACTCAGTCCATAGTTGATAGTCCACATGTGCTTGGGTAAATCATCGTGGCAGAGAAGATACGTGTGTGTGTGTGTGTGTGTGTGTGTGTGTGTACATGCACATGTATTTGTTTAAGTGCACATGCATGTTTGTCATCATGTGTATAGGGCAGCAGTTTACTCATAAAAAATGAAGCAGAAACGAAGCATACCAAAATGGGTCAAGAATGAGGTACCGCCAAGGAACTACCACCAGTGATGAGTTTTCTCCATCTAAGTTCCAACTAAGCTCCAACTCCTAGTTTCTAGAATGTAGCAAAAATAACACCAATATCTGAAGATTGATTTTTTTATACATGGGTCCATAGATGACATAAAACAACTCTGGGTCACAGTTATTCATCCATCTCAAGTATTTTCAATTCATTCCAAGTATTTCAATCACTATCAGTAGAAAACTATTGCTGTTAGTCTTATTAACACAAGTATGTACTGTTTGAATTATTTACAATTTAGGAGACAGAGAGACAGTATGCTCATAAACAAGTAAACAGAACCTTTAAATTAGAAAAGGCAAAAAAAAAAGGTACTGGCATAAGTGCATCTTTGATTTCATCTTAAACCAAGATAAACAAAAAGAATTTGTAACTACTCTCCAGAATGAAGATGCAAATGCTCCTTGGATTACATTCTATGAAGCAACTCATGTGGAGGAAAAAGGAGGATGCTTTAACAGCAAAAAGAGGAGGCAGACAGCTCAGAGGCTGTGACATGGAAAGCCATCATGGCCACCCCATATGTTGATTGTGCAAAGCTTAGGATATATTTAGAAGCCTCTGTAATGAAATGAAGTTCTCAACCCCAAACCACCAAAAATATGGGGAAGATCAATGTGAGCATAGAGCAATTTAGTCTACAAACAGATATTGACTAAGAAATATAGTATTATCACTTTCATAACCGCTTTTCAAGTAGTATTATTTGTGATGTGACTACCATTATGACTCTACAAAAGTAGACACATAAGACCATTTATTTATTTTCAAAATAGTACTTAATTTCTAAACAAAGCATTGCAAACAATGAATTAAGAACAAGTATACTTTTTTCTGAGGTTATGAACAATAAATTAAGATAATTTATCATTTCATAGAATGAATATTAAAATGTGACTGAGTGGGTGCAGATGAAGAATATGATGAAACTCACTCCTCATTTATAAAACTCAACAATAAAAATGATCTAGGGAAAGAAATGAAATTCCATGTAGTTAGCAAACATAGGAAGAGTTGCTTAAATTTGTACTATTAGAAAGCACAACTTAAATATGGGCTATTATTTTATACTGGTCTAATAAATTGGTCTAATGAGCAAACATTAGAAAACAGAGTATATGTTAAATAACAATGAGAACATGAGGCTATCTAGGGAGCCTCACTGCAGCAGGGTTTGAAGCAGGCATTCCTTGGGGCTTAGTTCCACAGTGCTTGGTCAAGTTAAAACTGACATTTCTTATAGCTCATGAACTTCTAGATTTTTTTTCTCCAGAGAAGCATGTTTTGATGCATATGTGCAAAGACATTTGTCATGGGCTTGTTAGTAATAATAGGGAGCTTGAGGCTGCAAATGGATGGGGTATGTATGTGTAATAGTGTGTTACATTTCAAAACAGTGCCTAGTTAGATCCAGAATAGCAAAGATTTTAAAAAAGCATGTTGCTGACTGAATAAATTATAAGGAAACTTGGAGCAAAGTCACACATAGTGGTCAACCTAGGCTAGGTACCAAAACTAAATTCCCAAGCAATGAAAAGCAAGAAGAAGAATAAAGTCTACAGGTCAGTAATATGTGTGTAAATGAAATATAAAGGTCTAGGAAATAGCAACTGAAGGGAAACACAACTAAAATATTAAGATAGTGTTCTGAGGATGGGAAAGAATGAAGAAGGGCATGGTAAAGAAAATGAATTTAAAAATAATAAAAACCTCTTTATAGAGCAAAAGAATAAAATGTAATTTAGTGATGAGCATCACTTCAGAGATAAAAGGAAATATTCATTTCCAAGAGACAAGGATGTGATTGTAGAAATGAACTAGTGGGAACACTGGAATGCAGAGATACCATTTGATGTTGAGAAGTACCATGAAGGAACCAAATGTAATGTCCTATAAAATAGCAGTGACAACATGGGGAATGAGAGCCACCTCTACAGAGTGGTCATAAAAGGACTTTTAGGGCTGGGAAATAAATGTGAGCAGAGACCCACAGGTTCTGAAGAGCCAGCCATGGGAATATATTTGAGAATTGCCCTCCAGACACACAACTACAACTTGGCCTGTTCTGAAAGCTGAAGAGGGGCCAGTGCAGCTGTTGTGCTTCGAACAAGCATAGGAAGGCCAAGAGGAAGAAGAACCAGAGGCTAAGGCACATAAAGCCTCTGGAGTTCATTCCAATTACAACGAGAAATCCTGAAGGGGATTAAGCAGATGTTAACAAAATCTGGTTTACATTTTTAATTTCCCAAAGTTTACTCTGCTGCTCTGAGTATGGGATGGATTAGCAGAGCTCAACAGAAGGAGCAGGAACGGACCAGGAGGCTACTGCCACAGGCTGTAGTCATGACCATGCTGCAGAACGCTGTAGTCACAGCAGTGGTTATGTAGAGAGAGTCAGAAGGTAACTTGGAGGTTGAACTGTCTGGAACTCCTGATGGACAGGTTTGGGATCTGAGAGAGAAGGAAGAACAAGCCTCTTGGGTTCTTAGTCTTCCACTTCCTGAGAGAGGAAGTATAACTGAGCAACAGATTTTGAGAGTTAAGAATTCCTTATCAGAAAGCCTGTCTGGCTTCTTGTAAGGTTCAAAATAAGAAATGAGATGAAACATAATCTTTAAACTCATCTGTGAATAGGCAAGGTAGCTTTGGAAGTGACTTGTTTCAGCCATTGGAAAGGTGAGGCAAGCCAAATAGTAGCTGTGAAGATGGCAAATAAGGAAATCTGTGCAGGGCCTTAAGGAAGACTGTTTAAAAGGAACAAAAGAGATAATTAGGGAACGCAAAAGTGGCTGAGGTGGTAGGAATGGTAGGTATGGTTTCCCTGACTGGAAAAATCTCAAGTTGTCAATTCTACTAAACGTTGCCTGGAATGAAGTAAGGATAGAATGAAAAGGCGAGCTAATTAATTTGGCATCTTAAGTTGCAGAATATTTTTTTTTTACACCATGGGAAAGATGGAGGCAGATGAACGGACAAACAAAATATAATGTATATACATATTGGAATTTTACTTGGATATAAAAGGAATAAAATTATGTAGCTTGAAGGAAAATAAAGGATCTAGATATCATTGTGTTAAGTGAAACAACTCATTTCTACAAAGACATGTTTTGCATAGTTTCCCTTATGTGGGATCTAGGCAAAAATAAAAGAACATAAAACTCAAAGGAAGGCTTATAGGACTAGGGGAGGGGAATAGCAGATAGTAGAGATGAAAAAAGTAGAACAATAGGTGTGAATATTATCGAAGAACATTATATGCCTGCACGGAAATGTCATTTAAAATTGTCTGTGCAATCAACATAGGGTGATAAAAATTGTCAACCCCCACAGATGTTTGTTCCCTAAGGTCCTTTACACATTGGCTCTTAAAGCCAAGCATTCTTTCTTCCAACTGTATTTATTTCCCTTGCTCTCCTAGGCCAGATAGAATGGAGGTCGTTAGTCTCCTCAGATAGGCTGATTATAAAGCCTCCCATGGCAGGTTGATAATTAGCATCTTGTAAAGCCAATACTTTTGAAGTACTGGTTCAATATGTTGGAAGTAGAGTCTAAAATAATAAAAGATTTTGTTTATTCCAGTTTTCAGGCCAGCTATGCATTTTCTTATTTATATAGAGTTGTTCTAGGCCTTATGCTATTTAAGAAACTGTGAGCAGGGGTCTAAATTCTTAGTGTCATGGTCATGATTCAGTTTTTTGATAATTCAATGGCCTTTACAGGCTGCCCCCAGGACATTATGTTAGATGAATGCAGGGTACTACACAACTTTTCTATCTGAGCTCCTCATAGGAAGTCCTTTCTTGATAAATTCTCTCTTTCTGTGTGGCTTCATGCTCCCTCCTGTTACATAATTTCTTACAAGTATGTTTTCTTATTCAATCCAAGCTACATTAATGCCTCTTTCTTTCAATCTTCTGACCTTCTTTGTTGTTTATATTATATCTATTTAGCAATTGGTTATCTTTGACTTTTAACTGAAGTTAAATCACATTTTGCTATTTTTATTTACCTAATAAATGACCACTTGCTTTTACCCACACAAACACACAGACATACACACACACACACATACACACTCATACACACATACACATAAACATACACACACTAATGTTTTGATTAGGGGTTTATAGGTCTGTTTAGTATTTCAGCTGTCTCTGATCCCTAGATTCCTATTTGTAAACACATGTCCTCTATCCATTTGGTTTCATTTTACGTCAAAAATTTCCAAAATTAATAGGCTCATTTTATTCTCACCAAAAATATACTCTCCAAATTTTCAGGGAAAACAAAGCACGAAGCTTGCTTCACTTTTGGAAATCTGTAGTCATGCGGACCAGCTTTAGAGCTCTCTGTCATTTGCAAATTCTACAACTGAGGTCATATTAGCCTCTCCAATTCCCAAATAAAAACCATTTCTCTGTGAAAGTTTAAAGAGATATTTCTGAAAATCCCCTAAATAGAGGTGGCCAACACAAATTATTATTGATTACAAAGCAACTAAGTCCCAAACTGTGGTTGTAAACCTAGCAAGGGTTTATAACCTTGGCACGATTAGGTGATTTATATCAAAGGAATTATTTGACCTAGTTTTCAACTTGTGAAGGCATAGTGGTAGTTTGAATGGATGTTCCCAGTATGTCTCCAGCTAATCACCAGTCGGTGGCTGATGTGGAGAATAGGAGGCATTATAGTCTTGCCAGTAGAAGCATTTCACCAGGGGTGGGGACTGGGGATAGTTTTGAGATTTGAAAAGACTCATGCCATTTAGTGTGCTCTTTGCTTCCTGCTTGGGGTTTGAGATGTGAAGGAACTCTCAGCTGCTGCTCCAGGAAAGCCCCAAATGAACTCTTTCTTCTACTACTTGCCTTAGTCATGGTATTTTATCACAGCAGTAGAAAAACAATTAATGTAGGAGCTTTCTATTATTAGCAAACAGTATTTTTCACCATTTTACAAAATTCAAATGAATTCCAAGTGACCAGTTAGCCTCCAAATGTATACATGTTACTCAGATTTTAATAATTCTCTCCCCAAGTTAACCCCTTCAAAGATAGTTTTTCATTCATCTACTCAGGGACAATACTTACTTGTCTCACGCTCCTGAATAAGCAGTTTGTGTTAAGATGACTTTCCCAGGCTCGAATTTCCCCAGCCTTCTGCTAAAAACATGGATTCTTGCTGGAAATGTCCCAGAACTAGTTGCTGGGGTGGCTTTTTATTCCTAATGCTCTGACGACAATTAGATCTTAAAGAAATGAATGTGGTAAAGCACATCTGTTTTATCTTTTCTTCATTCTGATCTGTCATTTACAGAGTCCAGATGGTTATAAGTCTTTCCTGTGGTTGTAGATACTTGTAATGAAGATTACCACGTAGGAGCTGAAGACACATGCTTAATCAAACCTTGAAATTACATGGCACTCGTAAATCTCTGTGCAGGACAAAGAACAGACACGTTACCTTTATGGCAGGTCTTATGGATGAATCTCAGTCTCCATTTTACTTTTAGAATCTGCTTTTCCCAACTCAGGTCTGTTCCTTAACCCTCCAATCTGCACACTCTCACTGATGCGGTTCAGCCAGCCCTGCCTTAGGACTTGGAAATCTCATGGGTGTGAGAACTCCTTGGGAAGGTCCTAGGTGTGAGAGTGACTGTGAGCCTGCCCTACTGATCTCATTCTCTTAGGGAAGCTTTTAGGGAGCAGAGCCTATTGCTCTTGAATTATTTGTCATGCCTAGTAGATTATTTATCCATATGCTGATGAAAATGATAAAGCCAAATGCATGGCCTGAGATGCTTTTCTTCCTGCAGCTGGGATGCTGCAGAACAACCTTTCAGAAGTAAGAGATGATGTCTCCTTAAGTCTTTTTTATGATATTTTTTATTGATTTTATTGAGTTATACATTTTTTCTCAGCTCCCCTCATGTCTTTAAGCTAAGCAGTGCTCTGTTTCTGTGTTTTCCCTGTTGGTGTGGAGTGTGCCTCAGACTTTCTGCTACACACATCTAGAGTCATTGCAGCATCATACTCTCTAGTACACAGAAGAGATGGTTCACACACCACAACCGCACAAATGGCCTTGAGCTTTAGGACTTTTTTTCTTTTTTTACTTATATGTCAAGATGAATCACAGAAAACTATGAATAAATGATGGATGAATAATGAATCATTATTTCTTATTTTTTCCTTATTGCCGTTCGGTGGTTCATTATTGTTGAGATTTTCAAATACTCACATAATATGTTTGGGTTCAATTCACACCTCATTTCTTCCCCTCCAAGTCCACTTTATTCTTCTACCTAAATGCCTGGTGTTTTTTTTTTCCCACTGAATCTCCTTAGTGTTGCCTGTGTGTGCACAGGTGTAGAGCTATCTTTTGGAGCATGGGTAGCCTTTCAGGGTCTGCATCCCTGAAGAAAACTTACTCTTCTTCCTCAATAGCCATTAGCTGCTAATTGAGTCTCAGCTCGGGGTGGGAGTTAATAAACTCATCCCTGACCCATGGTGGAATATTGGTTGACTGGATCTTGTGCACTTAGTTTCAGTTCCTAGCACTGTGATGAGACAGAATACCAAAGCAGCTTGGGGAAGAAAGGATTGTTTTGGTTTGCATTTCTTTCCCCCCCTTT
>JAQHUG010000132.1:4938760-4957530 GCA_028555095.1 Dicrostonyx torquatus
CTGGCTTTATGTTGAGGTCTTTGATCCATTTGGATTTGATTTTTGTGCATGGTGATAGGTATGGGTCTATTTTCATTTTTCTACATGTTGATATCCAGTTATGCCAGCACCACTTGTTAAATATGCTTTCTTTTTTCCAATATTTTGCTTCTTTATCAAATATCAAGTGTACGAAGATGTGTGGATTGATATCCGGGTCTTCTATTCGGTTCCATTGATCCTCCTGTTTGTTCTTATGCTAGTACCAGGCTGTTTTCAGTACTGTAGATCTGCTTGTGACCCGAGACTGGGTTTGCTTCTTGGTGTCTGCTCTTGGTGGAGCTTTTTCTCTCTGTGTCTTAGGTAACTGATTCAGTCCCACTCCGGTTACAGTGGAGGTTGCAGACTCTGGGTCAGGTCATTGCTCAATCCTGGTCTGCAGTGTCCCAGGGCTGGGTTGCCTCCCAGGGCTGGATTTGCTCCTGGCTTCTGCTCCCGGTGGAGATTGTTTCCTCCAGATCTTGCTATGCTGTCCTAGGAGTCTAGTTCACTTCCACTCCTGTGGAATTTGTTGCCCAATGTGGAGTTCCTTGCCTCGGAGCAACTTTGGCTTATGTTACCACCTTTGACCTGTATCTGTAAATCCTAGTCTGGATTCCCTCCTTCAGAAGTCCCTTGGTTGGAGTTGGACCTGTTCTGGTGGAGATCCTTGGCTCTGGATCTGGTCACTGGGTCAATTCTGATCCGCTCGTGAAGTGAAACTGGGTTTTCTTCTTAGCTTCTGCTCCTTGTGGAGCTTTTTCTCTCTGTATCTTGGGTAACTGGTTTCTTCCCACTCTGGTTCTGGTGGAGGCCGCAGACTCTGCTAGTTTACATTTCTACAACATCCATTTTTCTTTGGTGGGCATCATGGCGGCATTTCCAGCAGATGCATTAGTATCCTAAGGAGCTAAACACCTCAGCTAGGCATTCTCTCCATGAGCGAACAGCTTAAAAAGGCAACAAAGAGAATATTGGGGAAGTTGATTAGGTGTTGATTTCTTTATGTGTCTAATAACTCCTATTTACAGTGTGACCCTGGCAGGTAGGTGTTACTTTGAAGAACAAGACTAAGAATTTTAAAAACTTAATGTTCACAAAGTATGTATTAGACCAAGCCAGGATTATCTAGATCTCGCTGATTCAAACAGTCAGTGTGACCACCATGTTGAGAATCAGTAGCCTCACGTGAGCACATTTGTATATAGATTCCAAGTCAACATGGTTGATATAAGTAATTCTATAAGGAAATGGAAATGATTTAGAGATTTTTCTGTATATTAAATATCATTTAAGTGAAAAATATGGAAGAAGTGTTCACGGAATTGAGGATGAAAGAACTCTGAAAATATCCATAGAAATAATGATAACATGGGCAGAATTTTGAGACTCATCTTTTTCAGAACTAGAGGAAAGAATCAGAGTTGTAACAGTCCTGTGAAAGGTGATAAGTATTTGTGCCAGGGGAATGACTATTCAAAAGAGCAGAAAGTCCTATACTTGCCTATTCCCCCTCCCCAGCATACCCATGGAAAACAGAAACACCAAGCAGTTTAAAAATCCTTAGAGGAGAGAACCAGGTTTGAAAAGCCCCACGCACACCATTATCAATCCTTGACCGGTTTAATGGAGTCTTAGAAAAGTCTTTCTGAGGATTTGTTTGTATTTAATGTGCCTTAAAGGTTATTGAGCAAACCCTCTCCCTGAGATTAGTCAAAAAAGAAAACGGTGAAAAAGGAATCAGCATGACTACTCAGCATCACTGATACTTGTGGAAACAAGCATGAGGTTGAGCTGAAAGCTTAAAGAGAAACTGAGGGAACTAACATATTTCTAGTGGGCTGAGCTAAGTCTGAGAAGCTCGTATGTATTATCGAAAATCTTGAAGACTATGCATATGTGCAGGGTTATCAGATACCAGAGAAATCCCTCAACATGAGCTGGGGGTGAAGCTGGGGCCATGCTGAAGCCCCCACATAAGACAGAGGTCTTCAGAGCACCAAGCCTGGGACTAGCACACATGGAATACACTGGCAGAGATTGGGGTGTGCACTGATAAAGAAAATTTAAAGAGATCTCTTTATTCATTTTCCTTCAATTAACAGCACACATATATGCATCTGTATATACATACATATTCCTATAAATGACCTGTTCAGTCCGTATAATATTGCTTGCATAAATGTATTCAGATTTTCTAATGCCTCTTAGGATTTTCTTATCTTTGACCCAGTAATCTAGGAGGGTTTACCATCTGTGTTAAGTTCAACCTCTCTGCTTTCTGTAAGAATTTTGTATCAGTTGATTTTTTTGTTGTTGTTCCTTTGTAAAAGCACAGTTTCTACTTTCTCTTCTTGTCTCATGATACACATGCCAGACCACTGCCATTACAATGTGGCAATCTAGAAAAGCCATGCTCTCCCAAGCATTTGTTTTATTATTTATCATTGTTTGTTTAGTGAGCTTCATACTCTTATTTTTGGAGTGTAGCCACAAACTTCCTCTCTTTGATCTGTGGTTTGCCTCAGGAATACAAGGTTGATTCTTTAATCAACAAGGTTGATTAAATATTTGACAATCATTCAATGGATAATATTAATAAAATACTATTAATATTCAAAAAGTCATATGGTCACCACAGTAGAACACCAATAATAGCAAAGCATTAACAAAGTTCAGCTTCTTTTCATTGTAGAATAAAATATAGAAAAAGAGCGAGCAATTGTTTGTTCAGTTTCATGATTTGGCACCTATAAAATTACCACCAGTTGAAGTGCATGCTCTGGGGAAAGACTAAGGGTTTTTTTCTGAGTTCAGCATAAAATGAGGCTGCCCTCCATCCCAGTCATTTTAACATCTCTTGTAAGTTATAGACAGGGTGGGACAAACAACCTATGCTCAGATTGCCAAGCAAATGATAAAACTAATTTCATTTGTAGAGATCATAATTTTGTAAATCAAATAGCTGACAGAATTAAAAATAGTTTTAGAATTTGCTAGCACATTGAATAATGTTTCAAGATACAATATCCATGCAAAAGAATTAAAATTGTATTTCCATGCAGTAGAAATAAAAAACATGGAAATATTTAATTAAAAATAAATTTTACTTCAGATAGAAATGAAAGGATAAAAACTAATAGGGGAAATTAAAAATTAATAGACAATAAGAACAAAATAATTTGAAAAGATTTTAAAGAAGTACAAACAACAGAAAATCTCCTACAGTTACAATCAGTAGAAGATGATCATAGGTGCGGGAGCAGTGTTAAGTCACATCATCTCTGGACTCTTTGTACCTCTGCCGAAATGTCCTTCTGAAAGCACCTTCTACATTTATGTGGAGCTAAGGAAATTAAGAGTCACTAAAATAAGGGAGAAAAGATGATCTTTGAGCATTCCCCCTTCTGATTCCAAAAGTTCCTGTCTTAGTAGCAAAAGTTAAATAAATGGAGTATAAAATCTAGAGAAACAAACTTTCACCTCTGTCAACTGATTTATTACAAGGATAGAACGTTGATTCCATGTGGAAATGATGGTATTTTATTTCAATGAATGGAGCTGGGACAAATAGATACAAGACATGAAAATAAGCTCAAAATAAGTCACAGTCATGTTTGAGAGCCCAAAACTATAAAACTCTTAGAAAATATGAATAATTTGTCATGACCTTGGATTAAGCAAGAGATACCTAATTATGATAACAAAATCTCAAGAGACAGAAACAAAAATAAATAGGACTCCATGAAAATGGAGAAAACCATTTGGACTTGAAAGGATGCTACAAAGATTGAAAAGATAATGAAAAGATTTATAGAAAATATTTCCATACCATATAGCACCTTCAAAATACATCTAGAAGACATAAAAGTAGTTACAACTAAAAAATATTTACTCAGTTAAATTAAAAGCATCTAAATGATATAGCTAAAATTTCTCAAAAAAAGACTAGCATAACAGATGAGCACATGAAAAATCACCCAACTTTTTGATTACTATAAAAATACAAATCAGGTCCACAGTGAGCTACCCTATAACATCTACTGAGAGTGGAAATCTCAAGTAGGAAAAAATAGACATTGTATGTTGACAAGGGCATGGAGAAAGTCGTCATATTCTCATATGGTGCAGGATTACAAATGATTCAGCCATTTGGACACAAGTTTTGATATTCTTAAGATGGCAGAAAATATCATCATGGTTAGAATCATTCAATGTGTTTAGCTACATAAATGGATTCTGTACTTCCACTGCTGTATGCTTAGAAGGTAAGACCATGTCAGCATACAACCCTATACACATATGTTCACATCAGCCTCAATTCATGCTATCCCAAAGCATAAACACTCAAGATTCTATCAACTTCTAAAGTAGAATACTGATATAATGGGATAGCAGTCAGAAATCTGTGTTAACATGGATATATATACTGTAGCGTACATGGTTCTTAAAAATATTTCAAGTTAATGAAACCATGAAGAACATCCAACATACAAATGATATACACAATGTTAAAAAATTCAGACCTACAGATCTAAAAGAAGGATTACTGAATGGAGTTGTTGTGCCCAGATTATGACCCCCAAAGAGACCACCAGAAACCAGAGAAGCCCAGACTGCAGTAAGCTAGATTTATTTAGCATAATACGAACTAGTTCGGAACCCATCTCCAACACCTCATCGCAGCAAAGTAGAGAGTAGTTACAAGTTTCTTTGTGGGGTTAGTTTTTAAAGGCAAAAGTCACAAGCAGCCCTTCTGGGCAGTCGGGGGTGGGGCGGGGGTCTGGCACGGGTGCAAGGTGTTTGCTCTCTCTCCCATCCTGTTTTGCTAGCTTGTTCTTAGTTTTCAGAGCAAGGCTACTCTGCTCCTGAATCAGGCCATCTTTATCAGTCTCCACCAGCCAGGTGGCCGGGTGTCCTTGTGCTTTGGAGTTTCCCCGGTTGGAGGGGGGAAGGAAAGCACTATCTTTCTGGTAACATGAAGCTAGTCTGGGTTTCTAATTTTAAAACGTTCTGCTAGGAATTTTTTTCTCGTCCCTTTGAGAATAAGGGGTGAGGGTTTCACAGGGTTACCAGTTTAAATGGAACAGGACTAACAATTAGTAGGTAAAGACTTTATTCTTAATTTCATTTTCAAAAGCAAACTTTATGTATCTGGATTTCTTTTTCTTAATGAAAATGTGTCAAGCAGAAAAGTGGTAGCACGAGTTAAAATGCTCACCTTTGGGGCCAAGCACATTTGAAATATCTCATTCATAGAAGCATGTTGGGCTTAGGCAAGATCTCTGAAACTTTATAAGGAAATATGGTATTAGACTCTGCAGTGTCGTGCATATGGCAGGTGATGGAGTTTGAGTCTTTCTTCCTTCATTTTCTCCAGCCTGTGGTCCAGGGAGGAAGCAGATCTGCGCTCTGGTATCTATGTTCTGCTGCTGCTTCTGCTGTGGAAAGGGTGAAGTCATGGATAAGGCTGCCATTGGGGAAAAAGAGTTGGGAGACTTTCTGCCAGTCGCCAATGGAGCTGTGATTCCTGGCAAACTAAAGTGAAGAAAACATCAATTTTCACATCTCACAGTATATTATTAACTGATAATGTCAAATCTGGTCTGCCTGTGGCATTTTCGTTTGGCTCACTGAATGGGATTGGTCCTAGATAAGGAACTGCCTCTTGTCCTTCTCTAAGTTAAGAATAGAATCCAGAGGTTGAGGACAAGGTGCACAAAGGTATGCCTTTCCACCCCCCCCCAAAAAAACATCATCATGCTCAAGACATCAGTCTTTTGGAGAAAGGCATACATTTGTAAGGAATTGGATTTTTTTCCCTGAAATTTGAGTCAATAAAGATCTTTATTTCCACAAAACAGTACACAAAAAATTAGGAAATACTATTTACTTTTGTGTATAAGAATTATTTTCAGAGTTATGGTTATTCAAGTTGAATCGATTTTTAGATCATTATATATGCATGGGGTGAGTATATTAGTATATTTTTCAATTATAAAGAAATTTCAATTACCTTTAAAGAGGTAAACTAGCCTCATCCATGGGTAGTGATTATCTGCACAGAGCATTTCAGAACATGGCACTTACTCTCTTTGGGTCTCATTTTCCTATAAGAATCGCCATCTGAGCCGGCTCCTCAGATCCTTTCCAGCTCTTTGATTATGTGACACTGTCACCAGCATGCAGAGGCACACCTGCTATGCTGTGGAGAGTTCCAGGAAATCATTAATGATTATTCATGGCGGGGGAAGCTGGGGTAGCACTGACTCTGAAAGCTGATCCTCTTTTGCTGCAGAAGTGCACTCTTGTGTTACACTGTTTTTGTTCATGAGAAATGCCACCTGCTGGTCCTTGAAGGCCTCAGAGCATATTCTAGAGATCTCCTCTAAAACATTGCTTAAAAGCACAGCACTGAGCACTTAACAATCAAGAAGGTAGATCCTATTAACAATTACTAAACTACTGTTTAGTCTAAGACCTAAACAAACAAATGGACATCTGGAAGCCTGTGGAGAGGAGAAAGGAAAATATCTCAATTCCAGACATGGTTTCCTATATGTATGTGTATGTAAAACCTTATCAAATTGAAAATTTTATAACATTCTATATTGATGAAACCGTTTATGAAAAAGCTTGTGATCTTATTCTTTTCAATATGACCTCAGTCTCATGGGTCCTGAACTTAGCGGAGCTGAGAGAACTGTAGCAAACAGCTATTGAAAAATATTGAATTGAAATAAAATTCCTAGGAGCTTATCATTTTTGTTGATAGAATTACTCTGGACCACTTTTGTCTAAATTAATGCTTATAATTCTCAGAGTTTTTGAATGAACCTGAAATGAGTATTGACAAAGAGACTGATTTTTGAATCTTAGGAGACTCAGAGTCTTTCTGTCCCTCTAATCACATTTTATAATTAAAAGTAAAAAATTCTAAGGGTAATATACACCCAGTGAAACTTTCTGAGGAAATACAAAATATTAAAGAGAAAAATATCAAAGTATGAATTCTTAGCTGAGGATGGTAGCATATGTCTCATGTCTTACCACAGGGAGACTGAGGTAGGAGGGCTATGAATTAGAGGATAACCTGGGCTACTTAACTAGACATTCTTTCCCTGCCCCACAAAAAACAATAACAAAAACAAAAAAGAAACCTTCCTAATATTTGGGCTTGCAGGAATATTCAGATGCATAGGGCACTGACTCGATCTGTGTGTATATTTCCATTCAGAATGGGGATAGTCTTCCTCTCCATCCCTCCTTCCCTCCCTCCCTCCCTTTCTTCTTCCTTCCTTCCTTCCTTCCTTCTTTCTTTCTTTACCTCCTTTCATTTTTTTTTCTAGATGAGGTTAAGGTTAGCCTATGCAGCTTAGTCAGAACCTATCTCAAAATTAACAGTTTAAAAAGGAAAAAAAGAGGACTTGTCTAGCATTTTTGAGGCTCTAGGGGTTATTGCCAGCACCATTAAAACAAAAGGAAATGAAATGAGCAATCTACCACCACAACAGAAGGAAAACTCCTCACCTCCCCAGAGTGTGGAATGAGAACAATGTGTCTGAAACTGTTCTCCTTCTGTCTTTATAAAAATTTATACACTAAAAGCACTGGAAACTACTAACCATCAAACCACTGTCAATAAACTTAAAATATCATAATATTAGAAAACCAAAAAAAACTTTCTTGAGGAATTGTAATTTTATGAATTTATGAATATTCAAAGGTTAAATTTTAGATTTCTGAATAAAATAAAACTCTATGATCTTAACAATAATACAGCAAATTTCTAGTTAGTTTGATCAAAACATACTTCTCTATAGAATAATCAGATATGGAAAGATCTGCTAAGCCTCTGGCTAGTAATAAATATTCTTTTTCTTAGTCTGACCTCTAGATTTACCTGTTAGACCTAAATCTGGTGGATGGATTCAGTAGCTGTGACAAGTGCTGAAAGGGATGGGATGTGCTGCTGGGTGGAAGGTGAGGAGTGAAAGATTTTCATTTACTGAAAGTTTAACAATTCAGACAGCTACATCATATTGCTCTGCTCATAGGTGTCCTCCCCAAAAATAACCTTTTAATCAATATATATTTATACTAGCAGAAACTAGCAGATATCGTTGGGATTTGTTTTATTTTTTTGCTGAAAAGGTAATGTGAAATAATTCTGAGGAAGCTATATCAAAACGGTTCTATGTTCTGAGAGAAAAAGGTTGACAGTTGATACGGTACGTGTTTCTTCTGTGCTCTGGGCCTGGTGTAATTTAGGCTTCTGAGTTGCTAACTTGGGAAAATCAAAAAGTCTTTGCTACATCTGTATAATACACAGATTCTTTAGCCACAGCCCAAGGGAAATAGAATTACTGTGCAGATGACCTAAGTTACATATAGACAAGGATATCTGTACGCAGAGAACAGTAGGACCTCTGGAGCTGTTGTCTTAAATGCTCAGCAGGATGTATTTCCACTCTATCTGATAAATTTTCTTGGCCTCATAAATGTGCCTCTCTCAGATTTTCCTCTCTCAGCTCATGAGGACTGACCATTCCAGGTAGAGAGAAAGAAATAGCAGATGCTTAAGGAAGGTTCAATTAAGTCCAGCAGACGTCAGCATGTGGAAGAGGGCTCCTGTCAAGCAGTCAGAGTAATCAAGGGCAGACAGAGTCAGGACAAAGTCAAGAAGGCACCCAGTTCCTTATCTGGATTGTATTAGCAGTGCAAAGCAATCACTTGTGAGTTTTAATCACTAGGGTACCTGATCTGATTTGCCTTTTGAAGGCTGATTCTGACTGCTGCATTAAGGAATATATAAAAATAGGATACTTGGAAAAAGCCTATCCATGGGGAAGATATGACAATGCTTTAGTCCAGGTATCAGTTGTCATGAAACCACAAGGAATAGGCAGGGTCTTGTTTAGTAACTATCTTAGTTAAAGTTTCTATTGTGGTGATAAACACCATTAAGGAAAGGCAGGCAGAAACTCAAGGCAGGAATCTGGAGTCAGGAACTGAAGTAAAGTCATGGCTATAGCTTTCTCAGCCTGCTTTCTATACATCCGATCTAACCATCTATATATCTGTCTGTCTGTCTGTCTATCTACCTATCATCTATCTATGTATATCTCCTACCCAGGAATAGAACTGCCCAGAATTTGCTGGGCCCTTCCACATCAATAACCAAGAAAATCACTCGAACTTGCCTAAAGACCAGGCAATTCTTCAACTGAGATTACCCTTTCCCAGGTGTAGATGTCTCGGTTTGTGTCAAGTTGACAAAAACCAGCCAAGACAGCAACCCTTGGTTTTCAGAATCAATATATCAAGACATACAAGATCTATCTCTTTTTTAAAAACTTACATACACACACAAATACACAGACATGGGCACACACAAATACACACAAAATATTTAAAGATTATTTTAAAGATTATTTTAAAGATGTGTGTGTGTGTGTGTGTGTGTGTGTGTGTGACATAAGTGCATTGACCACAGAAGCCAGAAGAGCATTGAGGATTCTCTGGAACCAGAGTAGTTGTGAGCCTCCTAGTGTGAGTACTGGAACTGAACTCAGGTCCTCTGTAAAAGTCACAAAAGCTTAGCAACTAAACTGTCTCTCAACTCTCTTAACTAACATTTTTAAAAGTGACTTACAAAGTTATTAAGTTCTGTATGGATTTTTTCACACAATTTACTTTTGGCTAACCCTTCCCACCCCCTTATCTCCCTGCCCCCCACAGTTAGCTATGCTTAAAATTTCCATATGCCAAAGCATCCCTCTCTGTTTTCATATGACCTCCATCCTACTATTCCCTTTCACTCCTGGTATGCCCACCCAATGACTGTTTTCTAGTTCCTTTCTTCCTACAGGTAGATACCACAGGTTAAACACAGAAATCTGACGATTCCTGACTCGACCATACACAAGAGTGAAATATGGTCTTTGTCTTTCTGTGTCTGGGTTACCATGTTCTGTGTAATTTCTTGTTCCTGTTTCATCAATGTACTTGAAATTGTGTTTAATTTTTCTTTATAACTGTTCAGATTGATTACCCATTGCTTAAATAGGGTTATTTGTTTTCTTGTTGATTAGTTCTTTGAGCTCCTTGTTTTCTAGATATCAATCCTCCATTGCAGGTGTAGGCTGGCAAAGATTTTCTTCAGTTTTGTAGGCTGCCTCTTCATCTGGTTTGACAGTTTTCTTTGCTGTAAAGAAGCCTTTGAGTTTTATGAGATACCATCCATCAATCGTTGGTCTTATTTCCTTTGCTGCTAGATTTCCATTCAGAAAGTCCTTGCCTTTGTCTCTATGCTGATGTACTTCCTCCTCTTTTCCTTAGCACTTTCAAGGGATCTTGTCTTAGGTTGAGGTCCTCATTGAATTTTCAGTCGAATGTTGCTCATGGTGAGAGATGTGGGTGTAGTTTTATTTACTGCATGTTCATATCTATTTTTCAAGCACCATTTGGGTGAACTAGCCAAGACAGTGCTGGAGAGCTTGTCCAGGTCAGTAGTGAAGACGAGGGAAACCTGGTGGGTTGACCAACCCAGCTACCACCCAGTCCTAGAACCAAGGCTGAGAGTTGGTCCACCCCAGCGTACACCACATCTAACAACTGTTGGAACATGTGGAAGTGGACAGACCTAAAGATCCAAGGCAGCAGGATCTCCATTGCATGGGACAACAACAGGATATACAAAAGGAACTCCAGTGAGAGTCCATTATCAGTGGTGTAGCAGAAACCAGAGGTCTCATGCCAGACTCATGGCAATGAACACTTGCAAATGAAGAAGAATGGCCATTGATCCTTTTTAAAAGTAGTTCTCTAAACTCTCTGCCCAGTCATTTAGTTGGTTTTAGGTTGTAAGGGACTGTGAGCTTACAAAGTTGTTATAGTAGACTGTGGGCATATATTTTGTATTTTTTGTGTTTTGCCTATCTGTCAGGATGAATTGTGTCCTCCAGTTTCTCTCTGTCCCATTTTCTATACTTCTCTATGAGTCTTCCTGGTAAGTTGTTTTTGCTTGGATTTATTCTTCACAATTGTATTTAGAAGGAAAGCCAACTGCAATAACAGAGTGATTTGGGAGAAGCTTTGGTGTCAAGTTGTGGTTGGAGGCAGCAGATTGGCTCAGCTGCTACAAGATGAAAATTGTAGAGAAAATCTTATACAGTGGGTACAAAGAAAACAGTGCACGTTCAAGTCTATTTTGGTGCAATACAAGCCAAAACACAGCCAAATAGTTGATGTGCAAAAATGCAAAGAAAGTAAACAGAAAGTTAATATACAAGCATCTACAGTCCTATTCGCTATTTTTGAATGAAATATTTTCTGAAATTGCTGATTTCTCATATGGATGTTAGGTTTCAAACTTAGAAGTAATCGAATATACCAATGATATGATTTAGTTGTTTCCTTTGTTTGAAAATTGTAGACTATTGTCATATCTGAAGGCTTTCCCTTTAAATTCTGAGACATGTAGCATTATATACTACTTATCAGTTCCTTTGAGGGAAGTTAAAATGAATGTAAAATTTGGGTCATGATTAGAAATCTTCATAAATCTTCAGTCCAAGAAAAATCACAATTTTTCTGGTTGGAGCACATATGGCAATTCTTCAACAATGTTGATTTTATTTGCCAAATTTAAGTTTTAAATAAATAACTCTAGAATGCTTTTTCTGTTTAAGTTGCATATGGGTATCATATTTAATTGGTCAATTATCTTTTTTGTTTTGTTTTGTTTTTTGAGACTGGATTTTTGTGTAATTTTGGAACCTCTCCTTAAATTAGCTCTTGTAGACCAGGCTGTCCTCCAGTTCACAGAGATTTGCCTGTCTCTGCCTCCTGAGTGCTGGGATTCAAGGAATGCACCACCACTGCCTGGCTGCCCATTATCTTTTAGTGGTACCTTTGCTAATGGAATGTGCTTTATTGGAAAAACAAAAACAAAAACAAGTGGACATGATTTGAAAATATTTAACCAAATAGTCTCTTTATTTTCTTTTAGTAAATAACAAACCGGTTAAAATATTACCTTTTGCTAATACTCTAAAGAAATCTCACTTATAATTAAGTGAACTCAGTAGACATGGATATGTACACATAAAACCCACATGTGTGTATGCAGCCCTTGTACATACAAGGACATGGTATTCAGTCAAAACATGAGCTGGTAGAATTAACTCAATATATCTGTTAGTTTTGTAACTAATGTAAAATATTGTTTGCTTTAATTAAGTGACAACAATGAAATTAATTGGTTTTTCTGCAGTTCATAAATAATGCAAATATTATGGAAATTTTTGTCTAATTAAGGCCATGATACATGCCATTTTTAAGGTTTAAAAGCAACAATTTGAATATAATATGAATGTATATTATATATATTTTATTATGACTTAATCATAAATGAAGAGAATACTTTGTTGGCTTCAATTAACTCTTTGTTAACACATGCATTTTATTTAATTGACAAAGCTATTTGAGAATAGATTGACAAGTAGAGCAGTTTAGATACATAACTGAAGGTCCGGGCTTTGACCCTAAGGGAGTGTCATGAGTTTTCTACTAGGCAGATGGACATTTTTAACAAAACACCTTGAGAGATCTCTTTACGTTAGAAAGAAGGAGCCCTTCAGGGTCTGCTTTTGAAGGAGACTGATGACAGGGCTGTTCAGTATCAGAAATAAATGGTTATTTTAAGTTGAAATGAACGCAGTAGAGAAAAAAGTCACAGACACAAAGGTAAGTTGGGAACAGTATAAAAATGCCAAGGATGAGAAAAGCATAGAATGGAGTTCTGCGAGAAGACCATGCAAGCTGCTTGCGAGGTGTCTTACCAGGCACTATGATCAACATCTGACTCGTCACATACAAATTTGTAGTGTCTTACATACATACATACATACATACATACATACATACATACATACATACATACATACACACACACACCCCTTTCTATATCCTTCCTCAAACACACACACACATACATATATATGTATGTGACTCTAGTATTTCTGTAATGCCTAAGTAAAGAGCTATGAGCCAGGTGGTGCTGAACAGAAAGTGAAAAATATCTAAGTTGGGTCAAGTATCAACACTGAGGGTTTGTCAAGGGAGGAGGGTAGAATTAGAGGGGGCAATACGCAAGCTTCTAGGTTTCAACTCGATTCTGCCTCTGGGGATTTGCTTTCCTACTGATTTGAGAGAGTAGTTAGAGGAACTCAAACCAGTCAAGGCCTCAGATGACTAGGAATGATATTATACTGGCTTTGGACTCTGCACACAAAAGCTATTTGACTCATATTGAAGGATGTTAACCAAGTGTTTTAAATGCAGAAGGCTTTGCTCTGATTCGTAGTGGAGTCAATTTGGCATTTCTGGGCTCCTTGGAGTTTTGTCTGTGAAACATTTCAAGTATTTTAAAACTCTAACAAAGATTGAACAGCTTCTCGTGAAAAGGTGACATGAGCTAACTAATCTGTCAAATATCTCCTCTGGAATAGAATTGTATCCACTCAGGTGATAATTCTGTAATAGTATCTCTTGCTTTGCAGAAGCTCTGATTAGCAGTTAGATGTCTTTGATAGAAAGAGACAGAGAAAACAATTATTAAAGATTTAAATTTCCATTTCAATTCTTTCCTGCTAGGCTTAAGGAAACTCTTTCTGAAGCCACACATGGCTCTGAATTCTGTCTATAATGGCAGGATTTCAGGGAGTTTGTTGGTCTGTTGAGTGTATTTCTGAAGGTAGCTCAGCTCTGAAGGATCTCCAGGCCTGGAAGCTTGCTCAGTTGCTAGCAGATGAGGTTTGGAGCTGCGTTCTGTAAACGAACTCACCTGGCTGTACTCTGGAAGAGGATCAGTCTAAATCTGAGATTTTACCCAAACCTTACCAAAACTTCTCATCAAGGAGGTTTGTATATTTTCTGTTGTCTTCTTATTGACCTTCATTCTCCATTAACTTTTAATGATTGAAAGTATAGATAAGAATCCAACTTCTTGATTTGTTTTAAATATTTGTTCAGATAGGAAGAAGTAGGTGAAAAGGGGGCTTGTTTATCCACAGAAGATAACTGATCTCCACTTTAAGACACCATTTTAAAATTTTATATGAAATTTATTTTAACAGCTATACAAAACATAAGAGCTGTATATAGGAGTTTCATAGAATGATGGTGTGATATATGTTCAGTTGTGCAATATTTAAATAGCATTAAACATATCTATCCCCTCAATTATTTATGAATGATGGCAAAACATTCAAAATCCTAATTTCTAATCTTTTTAAAAACATATAGCATATTATTATCACTTATAGTCACTGTATATAATAAGCCTTTTTGCTTATATCTGGCATCATACAGTGGTATTTTGAGCATTACACTGTGTTAGAATTATATTTTATATCACAAATGCCATAAAATTCTGGATCCTGTATACTCCAAAACATTAGTTATAATCCTGGTCCTTGAATTCTACCACTAGATTTGAATCATTTCCTACTCCTTATTAAGTATTCTGTTTTTAATGAGTCAGTCCATCTCTCTGAGACTCTTATTTCAATGCCTATCACCTAATAATGTCTTCATAGCTATTATTTGTAATTACAATATTATTTTATGATACTGTGACTTATTTCAAAACCAATTTATTCTACAAAAATAATAGAATAACTCTATGCCATCAATTATTTTTGATAGGCTGACTTTGGAATGCATTGTCATGTGAGAATAGCAGGATTAATCTTTCATTTTTTAATTGCTTATATAAACTAGAATGGAGACTTTTCAGTAATAGAAAAAAAACAGTGAAGTTTTACAAGTGAGGAACAAAAGAAAATTTAATGATGATACATAATTTACCCTAACCCACATGAATTCATGTTTTTATTTTATTTATTAACTTACTTAGTGACCACTGGAAAGAACGGACTTTAAATAACAGTTAACTTCCATGTCCCACTACAAGTAAAATGCCGGAAGGAACACATGAAGGCAAACAAGCGAGATAAACCTCACGTATGCTGCCACGGTGCCTAGAGCATGCATGGCTTTCTTCACTGACCAAAGTACTGAGTGAAGGTTGCCATAACACAGTGGTGCACACTTCAGCTACTTAGCGTCACTGAATTTCTGGAGGGCATGGGGGCAGCTACGCTTGCTTATGAATAAGCGTGGAGGGAGAATGATCTTGTTTAGCCCAGACAAGCACATAAATGTGGACAAAGAAAGAAAATGAAATACGTTGAAGAGTTCCACAGTTCTGAGAAAGGGTGATAGATTGTGACCCTTCAGTATGAGAGGCTAAAGAATCGGTTGGCAGTCATTCCAATTCCTAGCAGAATAGATAAAAATTCTCTGTTTTTTTTAATGAACAAGATGTCAAAAAATATTAACATGATTATTTTTTTAAACATTAAAAATGCAACAGGTAGTGACTGAAAGATTCCCTTCCAGAGGCAGGCAAGCTTACAAGTTTTCTGCTTTACGGTGGGTGCAAGCATGATACATTTCTAGTTGTGAAGGTATTTCAGAACTCGAACAGAGGCCCTTTCCTGGACTAGTGAGGTAAGAATGATGATGTGTTGCAGCTGCACAGCCGTGAGAGAGAGCAACCAGCGCTTTCCTGAGTACTGCTGCTGAGCCGTGATGTAGGTGTGCAATTTACATTGCTTTATCGAGACAGAACCCATCTGAAGAGGAAGAGCATCTCTACACATCACCATTGCAATCCCTTAATTGCCTTACTTCTTTTTCATCAGTCTGCCTCCTAAGGAAAAACATTTTCTACAAGTTTATAGCCCCCCTTCCATTTCCTCTCACCTGTTTTATTATTCAAAAATTACTTTGTTTCTTTTATATTAGCTTTATGTTATAGATACCACATAAAAGAAATATTTTTATTCAGCTTTCCCATCACAACATGCTCTTCTAACCCCAGAAATTTTGTTACCAGAAGCTTCATGTTTCTCTACATCCTGCCACTTCTGATGTCTCAGACCACATTCATCACCATCCTGACTTTTGCAATGTGTTTATTCATGTCTAATCTACCATAAAGAAGGCCACTGTGTATATGAATTAATAAATCTGATTTATTGCTCCAGTTTAGCTTTTTAGTTGTGAGGATAGTATATTCTAGAAGTTAAATGAAGTGATACTTGTAGTTCCATGAAGGTTACAAAATATGTTTTTGGAAGGTACATTTTGGAATAGCAGTTGCAAGGTTTTAAATTGTGGAGTGCAGAAGTGTTTGCTATGCCAGGAGAGCTAGTAATAATTGTGTGTTTAGACTACAAAATGTATGTTGACATTTTGGGCAGCTAAGGCTGCTTAAGTGGATATTTTAATGATTTTATCCCACTGGTTGGAGAGAGCAACGAGAGGTTTTTAAGCACGCAGTGGGCTGCCTCATTTCTTTTCATGGCTTTCCCCGGCATCCCTAAATTAATTATTCCCAAATCCTTACCTGCAGTTCTGACTTGGTTGTTATGCATCACAATTGTCTTGGAAATTGCTGAGTTGTTACCGTATAAATGTATACGGTAACCTGCTGCCTCTCAAACAAGTCCACTTCAAACAAACTGACTTTGTCCTTTGCAGTGCTCCTCTGTTTTTTCCCCACTCCTTTGTTTCATAATGGTGACATTTCTCCAGGTCAGTGTGGCTTAGAGATCAGGTGCCATCTTCCTAAGATATTTTTATTCAGCTTTCCCATCACAACATGCTCTTCTAACCCCAGAAATTTTGTTACCAGAAGCTTCATGTTTCTCTACATCCTGCCACTTCTGATGTCTCAGACCACATTCATCACCATCCTGACTTTTGCAATGTGTTTATTCATGTCTAATCTACCATAAAGAAGGCCCCAGAATGTTGTCCTCCAAAATGAACCTCACACCATAATGTCTACCTTTAAGAATCTTTAATGATTTCTCATCTTTCTTTTATAGAATAGCATTTAGATTCCTTAGTGCCATCCAATTTAGATAATTGCTACCTGTTTTCATTTTGAACCCTTCCCCCCTTTGGGCAATCTTCTTCAGAAATATTTCTTATCAGGAACCATCATCCACAATGCTTCACTGAGGCTTTAAACATTTTCTGCATTCATTATATGTTGTCTTGTATTAAATTCAACTTCATTCCTTTAATATTGTATGTTTGTCTTAGTTAGGGTTTCTGTTGTTTCAACGAAACACCATGACCAAAAATCAATTTGGGAAAGAAAGGGTTTATTTGGCTTACATTTCCACATTGCTGTTTATCATGGAAGAAAGTCAGAACAGGAACCCAAACAGGGTAAAGTCCTGGAGGCAGGAGCTGATGCAAAGGTCATGGAACTGCCTACTGACTTGCTTTTACGCTAGCTTACTCAATCTGCTTTTTTATAGACCCCCAGGACCACCAGCCTAGAGATGGCACCACCCACCATCATCTGGGCTCTCTCACATTGATCACTAATTGAGAAAATGCCTCACAGCCAGATAATATGGATGTATTTCCTAACTGAGTCTCCTTCCTCTCGGATGACTCTAGTTTGTGTCAAGTTGATACACAAAACCAGCCAGTGCGATGTTATTATCATTATGTAGTTGTAGTTACCCACTGCATTCCCCAATGGAGGAGGGAGTCCAATATTGGCTTAATTGAGCTCTCCAGCTCAGTTGTATCCTAGGCTGCTGTCAAGGTATCAGCTTGGGACTCCAGTCCTTTCCAGATTTATTTAGTAGAATTTGCTTCTGCATGCATAGTTTTATAACATGGTTCTTCCTATTCTTCCTAGGTTGCTTGGTGAGATCTCTGGTTTATCATTGTGTTGGCCTTTCTTCATCAATGTGACTAAGAGAGGCAGAGACAAAAAAAACAAAAGCCAGTCTTTGAAAGCCTAGTGTTAGAAATGACATTTCATTAGTTTTGTCATGTTCTGTTTTATAGAATTATGTTACTAAATTCAGGCTTTGTTAAAAAAGAGTAGATTGAAGAGTACATTATACACAGCATCTGAGATTAGGCTTCTGAATGTCACACAAATCACTCATGTTGTTACTACAGATTTGGGTCACTAATGTCACTTTGCAGAAATCATCGGCTTGCATTGAATTGAAATGTGATATGCCAGCTTCTCAGTTACTTCAGCTGTTCCTGTGATAAAATATTCTCACTTAAGAGAAGAGGTTCATTTTGACTTATAGTTCAAGGCTGGCAAGGATGTCGAGACAGTGATGTGGGATTCCCCTCTGTATGCTGTGAATACCATTGGTTAATAAAGAAACTGTCTTAGGCCTGTGCAGGGCAGAACATAGGTAGTTGGGGAAAACTAAACTGAATGCTGGGAGAAAGAAGGTGGAGTCAGGGAGAAGCCATGTAGCCCTGCCGGAGACAGATGCCAGTACTTTACCCAGTAAGTCACAGACTCATGGCAATACAGAGATTAATAGAGATGGGATAATTTAAGATATGAGTAAGCCAATAAGAAGTTAGAGTTAATAGGCCAAGCAGTGATTTAATTAGTATAGTTTCTGTGTGATTATTTTGAAAGTCTGGGTGGCCAGGAAACAAACAGACTTACTATATGTAACATGAGGGGCCTGCTCATTGGGGTTTCTGTCCCGCCTGGTACCTCGCAGCCGGCAAGCCCCAAAGAAAGTCACACAGAGAGTCTACATTAAGTTATACACTGATTGGCCCATTAGCTCAGGCTTCTTACTAGCTATTATAACTATTATTAACCCATCTAT
>JAQHUG010000132.1:4976213-4988132 GCA_028555095.1 Dicrostonyx torquatus
GGAGGAAAAAAGTCTGAAAAATATAGTGTGTAAATTTTTTCATTAAAAACTAAGTTTTATATATGACTAACTGGAAATAGTCTCACTGTAATTAATACCCTTAACCCATAATGTTCTTTCATATCTTATAAAAATAGATGAAAGTACACTATCACTGACAGAGTGTACAGTGCTAGCACACTGCTTCAGCAATATAGGAGTTGAAAGGGCTAGTCATTTAGTGTGTACCAGAACCAGTAGGAAATAATAATTTTTTAAATAGTGCACCTGTTTGTGTATTCTCAAATATTCAGTAAAGTGTGTATATATATATATGTATTTCACTGAACATTGAAAGTATTAAAACTGTAGCATTAACAATAAAATCAGAGTAAACCTCCTAAGAACTCTGCCCTCATATGGTGTGGGAGGCCCTTCTGTCTATGTGTTGCTCTTATTGGTTAATGAATAAAGAACTGGCTTGGTCTATAGAATGGGGGGGAGGAACGGCAGAGTCAGAGAGATGCCATGTAGCCCCGCTGGAGACAGAAGGCTGGTTGGAATCTTGCCGGTAAGCCACAGCCATGTGGCGATATACAGATTAATAGAAATGGTTAAATTAATATGTAAGAGTTAGCAAATAAAAAACTAGAGCTCATGGGCCAAGCAGTGATTTAAATAATACAGTTACTGTGTTATTATTTCTGGTCTAAGCTAGACCGGTGGCTGGGAACCAACAAGCAATGCCCTCCTCCTACACTGATTGTGTATAACTTAGCATTTTGAAAATCCATATATTTGTACAAAAGAATAATAATACTGAGCACTTTCCAAGAGCACCATAGAAGATAGATGTTGCAGTCACAGATTTGATGGATTCATGCCTTCTGTAGCTATGTGTAGCATCGATTTTAGAAATTTACCACATTGGCCACAGAGCATTGATATAAATAAATATTGATTAGTTCATATTTTCAGGTGTGTATTTTCCAAAGTCCACTGCCTTTTCTTTGATTCCAGCTGCTGTTTCTGTTATTTTGTTTTCTTGTCTCACCTCTCTTGCATTGGCATTCCAGTGTTGTCTACCATGACATTCCTTCTTGAAATAGTTCCCTAACCAAGCTCCCTGGAGCCTGCTTACTTTTTCCAGCTTTCTCCTTTTTCCTCATTCAAACATCATCTTGCTTGTGTTCAGTCAAATCAATGCTGGTAAGCAATTCTTTCAATATTCTTCATTGCCCTGGACCTAATGCTTGATTCACAGCCTCACATTTATCTCTTTCCTTTATGTTCCCCTCACAAGCACACACAGCAAATAAAATCCCATCAAGCTCATATGTTGAATGAGTGTATCCTGAGAGAAGGGTTTCCTTGGAAACACTAAATATGAAAAGCTTCTCTATCTGTGTGCTCATCAACTAATGGATTGACAGCCGTTTCTAGCAGAAATAATTTATTGCAGAACAGTATATGCATGTTAGCAGTACGGAGTACAGAAAGTAAAAATTGCTTCACGGGTTATGCACCGAGAGAAAGACAACTTGATGTGCTTTTTGAGCATTCACTTTAAAGTCTCAAGAATTTTATATTGTGCTAGTGGCATTTTAAGTTTTTGTAATTTCATAGAGTATTTTGCTTGCTTAGAAAAACTCCTGACATAAATTGATTTCCCATTTATATTTTACATCATAAGTATTATTAATACTTTTATTCTTTTTAAAGTTTTGATCTCATTTAATCTCTTAAACTAGATTAATGTTTCCAAATTCTCATGAATTTATTCTTAGGTTAAAAATCAATGTGAAAATTAGTTTACCCTTTATGAAATTTACTTCACAGAGAAGGCCACATATGCTACTCATCATGTTAATGGATATTTTAAATTTCAAGTTTATAATTTTACCCTTAGTATTTTCCCCTTGTTACCTGTAGTCTACTGTACTGACAGGGTAGATAATAGGCTTTGGAGAGCTTGCTGTTTCACTAAATGCTCATGTTGTCAAATTGGCTTCTAAGTAGTTGAGTTTATACTCATTACTTTTTCTAGAGAAGCCTCTTTTTGCAGTTGATAATGGTTAATGTGGAGACTCATAACTGGTCAGAGCACCGAGAATAAATGACTATGAGTGCTATGCAACAGATGGGTCATTTTGATCAGTCTCACCCTCTCCAAGGCTAAGCCAACATCCAGAAGTGGGAGCAGTGAGAAAATACAAGGGTGGGAGGATGGAGAGGAAAGCCATGCAATGCTGCTTCTTGTTATGTCATGGCTCTTGAAGACATCGACTCATAGTAACTCCACTGCCTTTACAATCTCAAGACAGACAAAATTGCAGGTGTGTATTGGGAGTGGCTCTGGAATCCCCACTCCTAGGAGAAGAGGTATTGGCAATTAATGGTTGGTGAGGGAAGAAGAGCAATTTTTCTTTGAGGATGTAGCTGCTGGAAGGTTGCCCAGGCCCCAGTGGATGGCCCATGGCCATGTACATATGCCCAGTATTAATTAGACTTGGAATAATGATGATGATGATAGTGATGGTGATAATGATGATGATGAAAGGACATGAAGTTAGGAGAGTGATGGGTTGGTTGACTCAGAGGGACATTGGTGGAAGGTAGTAAAATGTGGTTATAATGAAAATATACTTTATATATGTATGAACTCTACAAAGGATTAATAAAATATTATCTTAAAAGTTAAAAACTCAATTATATTATTTTTCTTTTAACATTTTTTATTATTAGCTATTGCCTAGTCTCTATGCTTTAAATAACTTGAAAAAAGAGAGAAAATCTGTACTATATGAGGAGTGTTTCAGTTTAGAGTACACTTAAAAATGTCAAATGAGATAATGCTCATACAATTAAAATATTCAACAAATATATAACTTTAATAAGTAACCAACTAACAAAATAGGGACACTAACACACACATTTATGTACACACATATACACTTACCTACACATACACAGACAATTTTGACAATCAAATTTATTTACTGTTCACTGCTTAATAGTAGGAAGTAGACAGATAAAAACTGATCCAAACTGAAGGACTAGAATGGATGCTTGAGCAGGTGTGACTTATGGACTCCAAAGTGGTGTATAAGGTCTCCATTCCTTCATTTTGCTAATTCTTAAATTTATCATTGTATATTTAGATTGAACTTATATTATGTAGTACTTTTGGGTCTTACTATTAAGAATGATAATTTATGTTTCTCAATTATTTCCAGATAAATTCATGATTAATATTGTTTTTTACATAGAAGATTAATTTCTATAATACTACTTACCTCCAGCCCACATATTGAAATATAAAATTGTTTGCTAACATTGGGTAAAGCTACCATATCTTAGACTAGTGGTTCTCAACCTTTGTAATGATGTGACCCTTTAATATCCTTTAGTCATCTTAGTAAAGCTCATCATATTGCCATACCAAGTACAGTACAGTTTCTTATGTTGTGGTGACCCCAACCATAAAATATTTTTCTTTGTTACTTCATAAGTATAATGTTGCTACTGTTATGAATTGTATTGCAAATACCTGCTATGTGATACCTGTGTTTGATCCTCAAGGGGATTGCAAGCCTCATATTGAGAGCTGCCATCTTAGACCCAAAGGTGCTTTCAAACTTCTTTTGTCAACTTCCCAAAATGTCTTCATCTAAGAAGTCCTGGGAAATTTGTAGAACTCACCAGCTGGTCTGCTATTTGCTCATTAACATTCCTGATATCACTGTAGCTTGGGAAGGGAATCTAGTAAATAGGATCCCATTAATGTTGAGACACTTCTAGATAGAAGAAGCAAAGCAGTGTAGAACCTTGAGTCTGGGTTCCATAAAGTAGGCAGTGGAGCAGGGCCATGCAGCTCAAATGCACAACATAAACCCCTTCACCCTGACAAGAGCAAGCAGAAGTTCTCTCAGCTACTTCCATATGCTTCTTTGACCTAGAGTCATATATCTCTCTTTCTTTGTCATCTCTCATGGAATTTATCCAAAGTCTTCAGTACTAGGTTCCATGCCAAACATCAAGTGGACTATTTCAGACTATTAAGTCCTTCCCATAAGCTTGGGCTTCATCTTTCTATGAAGAGAGTAAATATATACCTTTTTCTCGGTCTCAGCCCTCAGTTAGGTATTTATTCTTCATCTTTACTGGAGGGAGACTCTCTCTAAAATTGTTACTCTACTCATAATGGAGAAGCCACCACATATAAAATAAGATCTACCAGCAGTGACAGAAGGGTCTTATGAGCTTATCAAGCCATTTTGAAAGGGGATCGTTCATTAGTGCATTGATAAATAATTACATCACCTAAGCCAACTGAGTTTTTATTTGCATGCTAGTTCCAACCGAGCAGAGATACTAGAAGCTATCATACTAGAAGGAAAGGAAGTGACCACTGTTTCTGAAAATTTCCACCTGAGGTCCTCTAGTAAGAGAGACAGAAATTGAAAGGCACCATGCCTGTGGTCAGAAGGCCTGCTTTCTAGATTTCTAAGTCCATAGTAATATCTATAAATTTGATTATAGTTGAACAATGTTATTGAAAAGTCTTGGTCATGTGTACAGTCAGTCTATATCCAGACCTTGATCCTAGCCATGTTTGTTTTAGTGTCGGTGTTCAGCCAAAGTCCCCAAATCTCCTTTGAGAAGGCTAGTATCCAAATAAATCTGAGTTTATAGGTTATAGTTTATAGGATTTCTTAGAACTGGAGAAAATGTCTTCATAGTCCTCTTCTTAAAGGTCCTTTCTATCACAACAATCTTCATGTCAGCAGAATATACCAGGAGCTTGGTGTTTTCCTTGTTCCTTCCCTGTTCTTCAGATTCCAGTCCTGTTGATTCTCCCAAGAGCAATCCAAGCAGGTAAATTGACCTATTGCTTGCAGGTAAATTGACCACAATACATAGTTAGGACTTGACTTACATAGCCTTTAGTTCAATTTACTTTTGTACTTGGGAACAGATAATAACAAAGATGCAAATGGTAGCCCCTAGCTTGCTAGAAAGCATCCCTCATGATCTTGCTAGAGTCTGATCCAGATTGGCCATGTGTGGTAGGGCAACCTTGTGTGTCTGTTAGTTGTAATACTAAATAAAACATAAAATAACAAACACACATTCCCTCCTCAGTAGACATAAAACTAGTGCTGCCTCCTTAATGTCCCACATAACATAAAAGGTAGCAAATTCTCACAGCTTAGTGACTATCTGTTATGATTTTTATGAGCTTCAGAGACCAGGACACATGTGTATAGACTTGAAAAGCAACAAAGGGAAACACTGAGGATGTTTCCACTTGAAAACTATGTATATCGTGTTTGTTTTGTTTTCCTACTTGCTCTTCTAGGCAGTTTTTGTTTCTGATTTGGGAGAGGGCTAGAGCCAATGTATCTCCTTGTAACACAGGATGGCCTTGATTTTCCTTTATAGCTCAGGCTGGCCTTTAATTCACAGAAATCCCCTTGCCTTGGCTTCTCAGAGTGCTTGGATAACAGACAGGAGCCTGAGTTGCTTATGGTTTTTTACTTTTTTTCCCCAGTTGAAATACATTGGTTTCTGAGACTAAAATAACAACAACGGGACATCCTCGTCACCAAATGGAGTTCTAGTACTGGAAATGGGTTACATCTAGTTTAGTTCTTCACTAAGGCAGTCCTATGGGAGCTGCCAAACAACCCAGGCTATTTACCAGACAATAAGTTGCTCTCCACAAACTGAGAGCAAAGCCCCATCTCCGAAGACAACCCCTTCATTATTCATTGAACACAGAGAAGTAGAGTTGGTGCCTATAGAGCCCTTACTTCTGTTCTTACATCTTTGGTAGAGGAAAGTACTCTGCCTGTTACGTAAACACCAACCCAGCCATAAACACTTTGATCTGCAGTGGTGATTTCCCTGCAAGATATATCAGTGAAGTGGTATCAACAAAAATTGTAGGAATGACCAACCAATATCTGAGTTGACTGAAGGTCCTTCTGTTAGATGGAACTCATACCTGTCACTGTTTTGATGACCGAGGACACAACACCAGATAGCTTAAGGACCTACAGTAAAACAAATTGTACTGTTCTACTAAAAGAACATAGAAATAAAATGATTTATGAGATCATGAAACTCTCAGCCATAATGGGGTTGTCTCCATTGAATCCCTCTCCTCAGAGCTCAGGGAACCTTGTGGAAGTGAAGGTATAAAGAGTATAAGAGCCAAGGGAGACACCTAGAAAATAAGGCCCTCTAAATCAACATATCCATGCACATACGAACTCACAGAGGCAGCATGTTCAGATTAAATAGTCTTCATCAGATGAGATCCTAGAGCTGGAAGGAGAAGTGGACACATGTCCCCATCCCGAACCCAGAAGCTATCTCTAATTGATAACCACTTGAAATGAAAACTGAGTTTTCTCCAAGGAATTCTCACTGGGAAAAGAGTGAGAATTTAAGGGTAGACTAAATATCATCAGTAGACGGCCAACAGAAAATGAACTCATGGCATATTTGGATGTTCTTTGTCTCATTGTTTCATGTTAGGGTGTTTTGTTTTTAATCTTATTTTTATTTTTATTTTATTTAGTTTAAATATATTTAATTTCTTTCTCTTTTTAACCCTACACGTTCTATTCCTTATGGCTTTTTATGGCTTTCAGCTTAGTATACTTATGGATTTCCTGAGTGTAACAAGAAGTGGGTATCTGTGTCTTAATCTGGTTTTCTGTACGTTTTCTTGGGTTTCTTTCTTATTGTTTCTTTTGTCCTATTCCAATGTGTTAGTTTTTGTTTGATCTTATCTTTTATTAATTATATTTTATTACATATTATTATCATTTAGAAGCCTATTTGTTTTCTAATGAGAGACAGAAAAGGAGTGTGTGTAGGGGGGAGATAAGGGAATGAAGCTGTAATCAGGTTATAGTTTATGGGAAAAAGAATCTGTTTTCTAAACAAAAACAAAAACAAAACTGAAAGATCCAGAAAGGATGTGTATTTGTGTGACTCGGGAGGAGCTGAGAGGAATCGGGAAAGGAGGAACCATATTCAGAATACATTATATAAAATATAGTTTCAATTAAAACAAGCGAATCCCTTCAATGTCATATTGAAGTATGACATTGTGGAAGTGAAGAGAAAGCAAGGATTTGGCATTTGTAAAGACACAGTCCCTAAAATGACGAGCAGTTTCTACTGCTTACACACTTTAGCTAAAGCTAAAATTCCCGTCCTCGTCTTTTTACACTTGCTTTTATAATCTATATTATCCTAAAGTAGTTCTTCATCTCAAAATATAATTCCTCCTGTGGTTTGAAGGGATACCATATTTTTTTCTGTGGTACAGTCAGCATGTGAGTCCGTTTACAGACATGAAAGCTTCAGGACCGACACAGGCTGGCTTGTCTGTGCTAGACAGCTGAAACTCATCCCACTGCCCTTTTGACATTTATCAATATCTAGAACTTTTCTGCACAGTAATTAGATATAAGTAGTAAGTGCTCTAGAAATTCAATTTGATGATTAACATTACTCTTTTTTTGTTATTTTTGAACGTTACTTTTAACCAATGGAATCCATTTAGGACCAGGATTCACTATCGTTTATTCTAGGAATGGAGGCATATTAAAATTTTGCCTAACTCAGTGACTGCTAAACACTGTCTTCCATCCAACCCTTCTACACCATGTGTTTCTGTTTTCATGCTTTCTAGAGCCATATCCTTCTGGGTTTTCTTTCAGTTGAGACTGCATTCTTCCCTCTTGTTTGTATTCTCCAGGATCCTCTCTCCTGTGAAGTTCCTTGATATTGATCTACCTCTCCCCAACTTTATGCTAGATGTACCAAATAGGCCTAAGTGTCTTTTGAGCATGGGGTTACCAAAATAGAAAACACAGCATAAGGGTCAGCTGACAATGTACAGTAAGTCCAAGGGTACCAGCACACTGAGTACAAATTCTGATGGATATAGACTTCATGGACAAAGTGGCAAAGGCTGAGCCAGAGTTATGCATAAGACAAGATAACCAAGTAGCAATTTCCCAAGGCACCATAACATGTTTGAGAAAGAAGCTAAAATATCACCAAAGCGAAATAGAGCTTTTTAAATCAAGTTTCCACACATAACATCTTACATAACTAGAAAAATGTAAATTGGCCACACTCTTCTGCCAAAGTAGACAGTGCCCTTAAACGAAAAGGAAAAGAATAAAATAAAAGCCCCCTCACTGCTGATACATAGGCCAAATAAAACCACAGAACTGATTGTGATAAAATCATGCAACATGAGCCAGGGCCTCAGTAATTTTCTGCTCACTGAGCTAATACGAAGGACTTTCCACACTACACAGTAGCTCTCTCATGCACGACAACAGGCACAGCAAATTTTGCAGCCATCAGTGATCAACTCCTCATTTCTCTCCCTCCCCAGTCCCTGGGGACCAGCAGTTCACTCTGCTTTCCTGAGATTATTTTGGATTCTTCATGTAGTGGAAATCAGGCATTGTTTGTGTTCTATAGCTGGCTAAGCTCCTTGTCCTCAATCTTCTTGGCTGTTGCTCCATATCACAGCATGCCCTTCCTTCTGAAGCGTGAGGAGGATTCTATTGTATGTTTATATACCACTCTTCCTGTATCCGTTCATTTGTTCATAGACACCGAGCTTGTTTCCACATCTTGGTTATTTTGACACCACTGTGTTGAGCACAGGGAGTGCTACTGCCTCTTCAAAATCCCAATTCACATTTTATTTTTTTCAATCTGCTGGCTGTAGCTGCCAGAATTAGGAGCTACACAGTCTGTGTTGTCTCTGACCTTCAGTGACCCTCTGTCTACTGCGGTTTATTCAGAAGGAGTGATCATCATAAAATGCACATGTATCTAAATCTGAAGCATTTGCATAGTTCTTATGGACTGTTCCTTAAAAATTCATTACACTTATTTATTTATTTTAACTTATTTATGTACAAGTACCACGATGCATATGTCCATGGACAGCTGGATGGAACAGTTCTCTTCTTCCACCTAGTGAATCCCAGAGGTCAAATTCAGGTTCTCAGCCTTGTTGGCAAGCACCCCAGCTTGCTCACATAGCTCACTGGCACTGAAGTATTTTCCTTCATACATTTTCAAAAAGAAGCATGAAAAGAATGCACATAAGAGCTACATAAAAGGAAGAAAAATGGTGGCATAATTTTTTTAAATAACATATTTCACTTAACAAATGGATAAGAATGAACAATGTGATTTTGTTTCTATATAATATTTTCTTCATCATTAGAAGAGCCTTTCCCCACTCCTCTAAAAATGAAAAACACCCCTGCTGTAGGAATTCCTACCAGTAGCATTTAAGTTACCCGTTCATTTGGGTGTGGCCTCTTATACTATTTATGCCAATGTAAGGCACGTGCCCGACCTCTTTTCCAGCTGCGGGATTCGGTTGCTGGTCCCCATTCCAGCAGAGGATTGTGATCTATGAGTCTACCCCTTAATAGATAACCCTCTATTATTCTCAATTCTGAGCTAGTGTCGGATTTCCTTTAACTGTCCTTCTTCACACGCCCTAAGGAGTGTAATTTTAAAAGCAAATGTGGTTCTAGCTTTCCAAAGTGTCTGGTTACACGTGTGAAGCACAGTGAAATGAGTGGAGTAGGAGCTGGAGAAAAAAAGTATGTGATGAAGGTATAACTGAGCTCTTGTCTTCGCCTTCTCTGCTAAGGCAGGGAATGGACTGATGTGGAAGCATAATGAGAAATAAATTTCCTTTCACATTTACTCTCTTTTGTCATTGTGCTTGAAACAAGTCTTGATATGTGAACTAAGCCAGCCGAAACTCACTGCATAATCTAGACTGGCCTTGAACTTGAGATCGTTTTGCCTTTGCCTTCTGAATGATGAGATTATTATCAT
Organism: Dicrostonyx torquatus; assembly: GCA_028555095.1. Lineage (NCBI taxonomy): Eukaryota > Metazoa > Chordata > Mammalia > Rodentia > Cricetidae > Dicrostonyx > Dicrostonyx torquatus. Next base: position 4,986,102 of record JAQHUG010000132.1, read on the forward strand.
GTATCACTTGTTTTCTTATTTCCTATAGCTCCCATATGTCAGAAATTAGGATGAGTATAGCAAGCAAGAATAGAGTATATTCTTGAAACAATGCTTGAAACAAGAGGACAAAGAATCCCTTTTAGAAAAGGTGATCTGAAGAACATATACTTGTATTAAGAAATAAGTTGAAAGAGAAAAGATCTGTCACGGATTCTGAGAGGACAATAACAGATAGAATAAATACATTGAAGGTGGAGAGTTTAGATTGGCATATAAGATACAGTCTGGATAAAGTACCAATGGTTGTCCTTATACTGCAGAGGTTGAGAACTTAGTAAATACAAGGCTACATGTCTCAGCAGTTCCAGTCTGGTGCTGAAATCTCAGCCGGTTCCTGGAGAGCCACTGGTCTTCGATATACCTCAGAAGGCAGAATACTTTGGGTTGTGATTTCACCAAAGGATGCAATAAGTAGCAGCGTAAATAAGTTCAGCAACAATACTGGAAGATGAAGCACTTTCCCAAGACCTCCTAAATCTAGGCCACTGCCCGCATTTAGGGTACATCTTCCTATTTCAATTAACCTAATCAAAAAAAAAGCCCTGACAGGGATGCCCAAAGGCTTGTCTCATGGATGATTCTCAAGTTGACTGTCAAAATTAGCTCTTACATGCAGGAAAGGACAAAAAATGCATGCATACTTTTGAATATATATAAAATATACCAATAATAAATTTTCCAATGTACAGACATCATTGGGACTTCAAGATAGCTATTAGAGATTATTGAAGTAAATCATACCAATTTCCTAGAATTGGATAATAAAATGGGAAACAAAGAAAAAGTTCAGAATTGAAAATGGTTTTGAACACAAAATCTGACACACATTTTCAAAATTTGAGTGATGTTCTAATAGATTTTAGCTATGCTCTTCAGATTGACAGATTTCCCCAGATCTGTCAGTTCAGAAATATTTAATGAGCACTCATTAGTTTCCAGGCACTGTTTGAAGCATTGAATAAATCAGAATCTTTGCATCTAGGTTACAATGGCCCATATTTGTGTGTGTGTATATGTGTGTGTGTGTGCATATGTGTCTGTGTGTGCATGCATGCATGATTGAAGTAGTGCATTTGATATAAAGGAGCATGGCAATATAGTACAGAAAGGTTTCTCTTGGGGAGGTTGAGTTGAAACTTGTATAGTATCAATTAATTGTGCAACAAACAAACACAATCCTGGAAAACAGCATTCTGACAGAGCAGCAGCAAGAACAAAGACTTAGAAATGGAATTGTCTGTTGAAGGGCAGACATAAAGGAAGGGCAGGCTGCAGTGAATATGGAAAGCGATTAGGCTGCTAATGTGGGCCAATGCCAGATTGTGCAGGGTTTTGGAAGCTGTTGCCTTGTGGTTATAATGAAATAGCAATACTATGCTTAGGAAATGGGGAAACAGAGTTACCAAAGTTCAGAAAGCTGCTGCAGAGAACCCTATCACCCATGGTGATTGGGAACTCCACTGGTCCATTAGACATTAATGAAAGTTTTCAAGGAGAGATGAGGAAGATAAGGACTAGAGGGTCAACAATAATAAAGGTCAGATTGACCCCCTAAAAGATGTACACTTGAATTAAAGGCAGGTAGAGCTACATATACGTTGGTTAGTCTTCATAGTTTTGAGGTTAGAAACCATACAAATTGTGAGCTGTGTGAAGTTTACAGATGGAAGCATTGGAGGAAAAGCATGTTGCCCTGGGTAGAAATTGTGCTGTCTTTGGTGTTGTCATGTTGGAGGAGGCTGCTTGTTTGTTTCCTGGCTGTTAATCCCTGAAATAACCACACAGAAACTATATTACTTAAATCACTGCTTGGCTCATTAGCTCTAGCTTCTTATTGTCTAACTCTTATATATTAATTTAAACCTTTTCTATTAATCTGTGTATTACCACGTGGCTGTGGCTTACTAACTAAAGTTCTGTCATCTGTCTCCAGTGGGGCTACATGGCTTCTCTCCCACTCTACCTTTTCCTCCCAGTATTCAGTTTAGT
>JAQHUG010000132.1:4992735-5018515 GCA_028555095.1 Dicrostonyx torquatus
GGTACCATCATTTTACTGTTTGACCCTCCATGGTCTCCATGACCTGTCTTAACTTTTTATGAATTTGTTCATTGGGGTAAGAGCTTGATTGCTTGAACCAAATAAGAAGGTTAATTGTTGCCCAAACAGGAAATGCCAGATGCCACAGAACACTATTCTTTTCTTAAATATGTTTTATGGATGTTGATTTGTTCGGTTTTGTATTTAACTTTGGATCCCATGGCAACTTGATGCAGGCACCAGTTTCAGACAGAACTGGGCTCCTTGCCCAGATCCATACTTACATGTGTATTGTAGGAAGCTACTTAAACTCTTAAAGCACCAGTAACATATATAAAAAGTAAGGGCATTGCTCTGTTAGACAATTTTGGTGAGGATTAAATGAAATGATTTTTAGTATACTTTCAGACTATAGAGAGAGCTCAATGAATGAGAAACACAACAGTGATACCACTCTGTGTTCCTAGAGAAGACTTGCCATAAAACCTATTGAGGTGCTTTTCTTTCTTCTTGCCGATAAAGAAAATCATGTCAGACAGGCAGTTTGTCTCCTTGGATCGAGATATGGAAGTTAAGTTTAGGGCCTACCACTAATCATCATCCTATGGTGTGTTTCAAGGGATTATCAAAAGACAGGTGAAGAAATTTTACTCTGCATAAGACTAAAGATTTGTAACAACCTCAAGGCAACAACTATGCATTCCATTAACTGAAATTATTGCCTGTATATCCAACTGACTCACCTATGATATCACATATGTTTAGAATATGCTACTACAAAGTTGTCTGTTTAGATTTTATGGACTATACCAATCAAGACTTCATCTAGAGAAGTATATTACTACTGTGTTTCATGTAAACAAGAGATTTTTAATAGCAATTGACTTTACATAAAAGTAGAGGTACATGGAAGAGTGAAGTTATAGAAGACGTTCAAGTACTAACCAAGTGCATCTTAAGACAGGAGCATGAGTAGCAAATCAAAGCTTGCAAAGGAAGTGAAAGTCATTTCTTGTCCCATTGACAACATAAATCCACAGAAAAAAACCTTGTGTAGAGATCAGTCCATAGGAGAGACGAAACAAACATTTGATGGTGGACCTAGATTCAACATGAAACAGCAAATGGGAAGACAAATTTGACACAGAATGGATGAGACTGTGGGGAAGCTGGGGAGAAGTGGGTTCTTCAGAAGTTTTAATCTCTTAGCTAATATGATAACCAACTTCCTGGTCATGGTGGAAGCTGCTCTTCCTTTTCCAAATCGCTTGCAGATCTTTGCTTTTTTTTCCTTCAGCCAGCTCAGAGACTTTGGAGGGCTGGGGAGCTGACTTACGGTTAAAAGCACTTGTTTGTTTTTCAGCACCCATACTGGACAGCTTACAACTGTCTGCCTGTAGCTCCATGGTCCCATGACCTTTTCTGGCCTCATTGAGCCTAAAAACACATGTCGCCACCACCAATAACATCAATATTAAAAATAATGATTATGATGGTGATGATAACCATAAATAGCATATTCTGGAAAACATATTTAGTTTTCTTAAATTGTCATAGAATAGCACAATGATTTGCTAATTTCACTAGTTGTAAGAAGAATAATGGTCCCCATAAGATACCTCAAACCAGTGAATATGCTATCTGACATGATAAATGAAATTTTGGAACTTGTGAGTCCTAATTTAGGTTAAGAACACAGAGCGAAGATTTTCCTGGAAATACCTAATTGAGTCATATTTTCCTTTGAAGAAGAATTCTATCAGCTTGAGTTCAGGGGCTGAGTATAAGCGTGCGCAGTTGATGTTCTTGTTAGTTCTTTAGCAAAACTCTGTAAATGGTTATTGTTGTATGAGGCCGCTTGTTTGTTTCCCAACCATCCAGACTCCTGAAATAACCACGCAGAAACTGAATTAATAAAATCACTGCTTGGCCCATTAGCTCTAGCTTCTTATTGGCTCACTCTTACATATTAATTTAACCAATTTCGATTAATCTGTATATTTCCATTTGGTTGTGGCTTACCAGGTATAGTTCCAGCTTCTGTCTTCAGCAGGGCTACATGACTTCTCTTTGACTCTGCTTCCTTTCTCCCAGCATTCAGTTCAGTTTTCCCCACCTACCTCTGCTCTACCCTGTCACAGGCTCAAACAGCTTCTTTATTAACCAATGGTATTTATAGCATATAGAGGGGAATCCCACATCAGGTTATACAGCAATAGAAAACCAATATGAAAATTCCTGCTACTCTGAGCAGAAATGCTATCATTATGCTTGAACAAGTTCTCTGAGCTTGCATGGACATGGTATTATAGAGTGTTTTTCTAGGGTATTCTAAAAAATGGAATTGGTGATTCATAAGATATATTGTCTTCAAATAGCTTTCCAAAGGACACTATCATATTGCACAGACAACAAGGACAATGGCATTTGCTGAGTTTTGAGTGGGCTTCATGGATTTCTGGATCAATCAGGAGAGATTTGGCATTTTCCTATTACTATACTTTCTGATTCATCCTTAGCCTCTTTCTACTTTGTGAGCACTCCAATCATTTTCTGTAGAACATTGATATGTTACAACTTTATAGGATTATATCTCTTTATTTAGACATCTTATATTTGTGTTTTTGACACACAAAAATGTGTCAAATTATAATTTGATTATAATTCCTTATAATAGAATTACTGTTTGCTGTTATAATATAAGTACTATTGATTGTTTTATATTAGTTTAAATTTCATCAGTCTTATAAAATGCATATCTAAAACCAGTCAGTATTAAAAGTTTCTTCACCGAAAAATTTTATCATCTGTGAATAATAATTTTTCCAATTTCAACCTAGATAAATTTTATTTATTTTTGTTTTCTTACAAATTGCTTAGGTATGCCAGTGAAATATTATTGGATATTACCTTGAAAAGACTGACATTATTTTGTCATTAGGTAGGAAATAAACTTTTATTTCTATAGGTGTCTTATATTAAATAAATTCTCATTTATTTATTTTGTGTGTTTGGGAGTAGAAAGCACATGTCACAGTGTATATGCGGAGGTTATAGGAAATCCATTGAAGCTGGTTTCTTTATTTAGCATAAAACTTCTGGGATTTTTACCTGCTGGGTTATCTTGCCAATCTCTCAGAAATATCTTGTATAGGTAAAGGAAATTATTTTTCTTTTCCAGTTTGCTAGGAGGTCTTTTCTTAAACTGATTTTATTTTTTATGGCAGTTTTAAGATTATATACACACACACATATATATATATATGTGTGTGTGTGTGTGTGTGTGTGTGTGTGTGTGTGTGTGTATGTATAATCTTAAAAACACACAATCTCCTAATCATTCTTAGCCTTGTCTTAGTCCTATCTCATCACTGTAACAAAATATCATAAGCTATGTGGCTTAGACATGAGACAGTATAGTAATACAGTTATTCCTTAGAGTTTTGGAGGCTGAGATGTCTATGATCCAGGTGATAGCAGATTTAGTGGCTGAGGTGGTTAAAAATCTGGTGACTGCTCAGGCCAGACTATCAAATGGCAACTTTTCATTGTATTCTCACAAGGCAGAGAGAAAGGCTGAGAAGGGGAGGGAAACTTGTCCTTTTCTTTAGAGACACTAATCCCATCTTGAGGATCTCACATATCCTCATCTACATGGAATTTCCCTAAAGGTTTGGGAAACTCTGAAATACCAGCACATTGTTAATAAGGCTTTAGCATATCATTCAGCAGGCACATAGTGCAGTGGTTGCACTTGCTTTACACCCAGCGTTCTGCAAAGGTAGCTCATTTTTATCAGTGAACTTGAATGATACATTGCTATTCAAGAAGACTTTTAGATGATATAATTAATGAATGTAGACTCTTGTCTATTACTTTTTCCTGCATTCAGTCACACCTGGCTTGACTTCATTTTTAATGTACTAATGCGACAAATGACAATAGGTGTTTTCTCATGCTACCTTAACCTTGGGTTTCTGTGGAGAGTGAAATTGGTTCTGCCGTATTATCTTTGTATCATTTGTGTGCTACATTTTAACAGATTTTTTTCTTAGCAAATATGTACATGTATACATTTGTGAGTTAAAATCAATAGAAATATCTTTTTCAGCATTGTGCTTACAGGTTCAATATAAAAATGGAGCAAGGCTCATACAGTGAAGTGAGCCACACTTCTTCATATTGCAGTGTCTGGGGGGAGCCTGTGTAGGACAGAAATTACTTGTGCTTAAATGTTTGACAGAACAGGGTTAGAAAGAGGTTGCCTAAAGGGCTGTAGAAATACTTTCCACTTTCTTCTTGAAAAAAAAAATAGCAACTTTTATCTTTGTAAAATTGTCTATTTCATCTAAAATTTTAAAGCATTGGCTCAAGTTACATTTTTTTTCTTAAAATCTGAGTTTTAGTCACATTTCAAAATTTGGGTATTTAAAAAAACTCCTGAATTTTCTGTCATGATTTCTTCCCTGATCTATCAGGTAGAGTTTATGTAGATCTCCTAAGTTTTCTATTAGTTGTTCATTTCAGTGGCATTGACACTAATGATTTATTTTAGTTCCTCAAAATTTCTAAAGATTTATTTTGTTGCCCAGCACACACACAAAATCTGTTCAGTTATATGGTTGCAAATGTTTACGGCTATAGGAATTTATTGCCGTGTGAGTGCCTAACAGTTTCTCATCAAGTCTCCTGTGGTGGACTTTAACAGAAATTTTACAGACATTTCCAGTGTACCAAAGTTCAAGGTTGTAGGTTCTAGATGGAGTCTTGTCATTCTGTTTATGAAAATCACATTGAGTTATTTATTGATGGTAATCTTGAGTGCATAGAGTAAACATGTAAGTGATTACGCTTTATTTGCATATAAAAGACTGGAATTGGGAGAAGGGTGAGTTGAAGCAGTAGTGAGAACCTAGCTCATTGTGAGCTAGGGAGTGGAGAGGCTGCCTATGATTGTCATACATGGAGCACCACGTGCCTTTTAAAAATTACTGATCTTCAAGGCATAGAAAAGTCGTGAACCACCCCGAAGCCTATTCATAGTCCAAACACATTTTCTTCCATTTCCCACTGCCTGGAAGGCTTAAGTAAGTCTACATTTTCAGCAACTGTGCACATTTGACTTCTGGCAAGGGATGGAATTGAGCATGACTGAGTAGAAGAGATCACATGTCTGGGTTAAAAGCCCCCTCCTTAGGTTTCTAAGTAGGAGGTCACTGCAGGAGAAAAATGGTATTTTTAGTTAGGAGTGAAGTATGAGTAGCCGGAAGAATACTGAGATAGAAGAGTTATTTTAAAATCAAGTCAGGGGAGACCTTAGGTAACTGTGGTGCAGTCATTGTATATAAATAAAGAGGGCAAGATTTTTCTCTGGGGACAAAGAAAATACATGACCAATGATGGTATTTGGAGCTAACATTTTAAATTCAGTCTTTCATATTTAAATGGATAGATATGCTTACAGTGATTGAGAAGCCCAGACAAAGGCTTTTAAAGGCCTTTCAGTTATATACAGCGGTCTAGTGTCTACTCAAGAAAAAGACAGTGGTGAGTCTGCAGTCATTACATTGGAAAAGTTAGGAATTCAATATCTACATCATCCTATGGGACCAAGAAATCCATTTAGTAATTAGCTAGGTCAAATCATGAATAGCTCCCAGGCTATGAGGGGAATGAGACTTTCCATTTTGTCTGATGTTGGAGCCTACATAATGCACTTAAGTCTGATAAAGTTAGGGTTTATTCTTAGATACTTTGAGTTTCATTTATAGTAATACTATTCTCAAATGAAGTTAGTTAATTTTATATGATGCTCAGAGAATATAGTAAGACATCACTAACACATTTGTAGGAACAGATCCTTAGAAAGCAAGTGTGTCTAAATTTATTACTATGAATTTACTAGGTCCAAGAGAGTACTTCTTTAAAATTAAATGTTCAACTGTATTGTTGATTTTGTCAAGCCAATGCAAAAAGTATTTATAAACCTAAGTTTAGTGTATAATAGAGCATTGAATGTGGATCTAAACACATAAACAACTTTGTCACTGATCAAAGGTATGATGCTGGGGCCGGGGAAATCAGAAAGCAGAGAAGCATATTCTAATGACCTTAGAACCTGTATTGGCAAACGTTGTACTAGTTTGTCTTTTTGATGGGCATAACAAGTCACAGATGGTCTTGTTGCTTTCAGAAACACACAGATACAAGAGGTCACAGTGACCTCTCTTTTGAGCATTAGGATGTTTTCACCAAGGACTTGACCAGATCAATTTAGACCATTATAGAGTTGACCTCACTTTTATGTCTCACATTTGTACAAATTTTAGCTCAGAAGCTACTAGTTTAAGCTATCAATAGATGAGGTTCGAGGTAGTAGAATCTATATGTTTATTAAACTGCTGACTGGATATTTTGCCAAGAAAGTGACTGTCTAATCCAAATTTAGTAAAGGAACCTATTTTTAAAAATATGTTTTTGCACCAGATTTACTGAAGTGAAAACTCTTAAGCAAGGTTATGCTAAGAAGGGGACATCCCTTGGAGATGGCTCAGAGAAGGAGACAATACTGTGAGAGATACTTGAGTCCATTCTCTGGAATTATTAAGATGCCATAAAATTAACTGGAAGCAGAATACAATGCTTTAACCAATTGCAGGCACTTTTATTTTTTCATTTGGTTTGAGGTAAAGGCAAATTTGGGAAGAATGGAAATGCTAAACTCTTAGAGGATGTCATTCTCTTCCACAAATGTCTCCTTGTCATTTATTCTGAAGAGGCATTCATTTGGCTTTAAATGCTGTCATGCTGGAATCAAACTCCAAGTCTTCAGTTATGCTCAGACAGTAAGCAGAGAGAAGTTGCCATCTTCTGCTCCCTACCTGAGCCTATCACTTCAGTTTGAGTACTACTGGGGAAGAAGATGCATTAATGGAGGTTGATGCACTTGGAAAGTGGCAGTAACACTGTCTCTAGAATCTGGAATGCATTTGAGTTTCTCTTGTTTGTTGAAATAAGATTTTCATATAATTTTTATCAAAAATTCACTAAGGATTACTGCTAAGAGACAGAAATGTGTCATCTTATACTTTTGTGGTGGTCCACTTATAAAAATACATACATATGATTACAGGCAGAGACTGCTCATTCATTTTTGGCAACCCAGACCTGAATATTCACACAGAAACTATATTAATTACCACACTGCTTGGCCAATGACTCAGGCATATTTCTAGCTAGCTCTTATATCTTGAATTCTATTAATTCTCTGTATCGCCATGAGGCTGTGGCTTACTGGTAAAGGTTCTGGGCATCTGTTGACTTTGGCAGCTACATAGTGTCTCATTGACTCCGCCTACTTTCTGTCTATATCTCTGTTCATATTTCCCACCTGGCTTTGCTCTGCTAAGGTATTGGCCAAAGCAGTTTTATTCATTAACCAATGGTAATAAAACATATTCACAGCATACAGAGGGGAATCCTACATCATATGATTATAAATATGATCTTATTTATAATCATGATATGTAGATACATACACACATATACATATATACACATGTACATATCCACACACATATATATGTACACATATACATATATACATATGCATACATACACACACATATAGATAAAGAGGACTCAGGTGTCCTATCACTCTGTCTAATTCCCTCGAGACAGAAAGGGTCTTCGACTAAACCTGAAGTTTGCTAGCTTTTCAGCTAGACTTTATGGTCCACAAGCGCTTGGAATTTTTCCAGTTGCTTCCTACCTCATAATGCTGGGGTTGCATTCCCAGCCACACCCAGTTTTTACACCTGAGTGCTAGGTAGTCTGAAGTGTTTTCATTCTTGCACAGGAAATGCTATACCCACCGAGCCATTTTCTTAGCCATAATTGATAATGTTACAACAATCTATATTGCTTAAAACACTGAAGACTGGGGGTACAACTTTGGTGCTACAGCACATGCTAGTATGTACAGGCCTTTAGAGAGGATAAATAGCAGCACAATATCAAGATCCATGGGTTACTGATATCAGCCTTCCTTTTTTTCCCATCTTCTCCTCTCTTCTTTTCAGTCCTTTTTTCTTTCTCCTTTATTCCTTCTTTCCTTTAGGCTATATCTGGATTCTGGCTAATAAGATTAGATGTATATGGTTATAAGTCCTGCTGAGAAGGCTGCTATCTGTCCATTTGAAAAGGACATCCTACTCTATGAGTCAATCTACACTATTCTAGCATTGCCATGAAGGTATTTTAAGAACATGGTTAACATCACTGATCAGGTGATTTTTAAGTGAAGGAGATTTCTCTCCATAAACTAAGCAGACCTAATTCAATCTGTTAGAGGTCTAAAGGGCAAAAATTCAATTTTCTAGAAGGACTTCTGTCTCAAGACAATAGTGTTAATTCCTTTCAGGTCCTGCTAAGCTGCTTTATAGATTTGAAACTCATAAATCCTTAAAATGGAATAACCCCATCTCTTAAAAATAGTCTCTGTTTTATTTCATTAAAATATTTTTTAAAACACTTTTTGACTTATATCAACATCATCGTTAATGATTTAAAAATAGAAGATGAAAAATAAATCTTAACATCACACCTATGGGATGTTCTAGGTGATTTCACTTTTTCAGGTTTTGTGATTGTTTCTAAAAAGCTGCAAAGATTCCAAATAGCACTGTGGGAGAGGAGTGCCTTACCAACCCATTCAATACTTCCTGGTTGTTCATTTTTTTGCTATTAAGTACACACAGGTAAACTTTTAAAAACTTGTTCTACTTTTGTACAACTGTTTTTAAGTTATGTAGCCCTATGTGTTATATGACTTAAATTACTTAGACTCTTGTAAATGGGATAACATCAGATATGCTTTTATACATCCTGACTTCCATTAAAGGAATTTTACTTTAGTATCTTTGCTGTACATATGATTGGAGACTATTAATTTTTATTTCTTTTAACTTGTTAGATTTGCTATAATTGGTATAACAACCTTTTATGATAGTTTAAATTTTTATTTAAATTCTATACAGATCCTTACATGTTTCTATTTAGTTAAGGCATTTGCTAAGGCATATACTGAAGGGAGAAAACTACTAAACAGTATAACATATATACACTCGTGTAGCACACTAATGTTTATATTGGTTTTAATCCTTACAAACTGTGGACTTGTTACATTTTGCTAAATTGCTGGTATAAAATAGAAACTTAATTGCCTTAATTTTCATTTCTTGATTATAAAATACATCGAATAACTTTTAACATACTTATCAGTTTTGTAGGGCTTATGTCTCTCTTATCTACTTATATATCATCTGCTGTGGGACAATGGTCTTTTTTCCTGTCACTTATATTATTTTAATAAAACGTTGATTGGCCAGTAGTCGGGCAGGAACTAGAGGCAATGTGATCAGGCAGGGAGTAGAGGTGGGGCAATGAGAACAGGAGAATCCTGGGAAGAGGAAGGAGTCAGTCTGCAGTCTTCACTCAGACATAGAAGAAGCAATATAAGAATATTATATTCTTCACTGACAAAGGTACCAAGCCACATGGCTAACATAGATAAGAATACTGGGCTATTTTAAGATATAAGAATTAATTAATAAGAAGCTTAAACTAACAGGCCAACCGGTTTTTTAATTAATGCAGCCCTCTGTGTGTTTATTTGGGACTGAGCAGCTGAGTGATCTGGGTGGGACAGATACCTTAGTCAACAATCATCTGGTCATTTTTTTATTTGACTGTTTGTGTTGTGTTTTTTTTTTGTGTGTGTGATTATAAGAATTTTGTTACAGATTATTTTTAAGATTTAAGGTTATTATTTCTTTTTCTTATTTTTTATGAATATCACTTCTTCAATAAATTGATTTTTTATATAGCTTATTTCATGTTTTCCTTTCCTGAGGCCTGAGAGAAATTTATTTATATTTTCTTATGAAAGTTAAAAATTGTCTTTTATATTAAATAAACAATTGATTTCACTATATGATTATTGCTTTTATTTTTTGTATGATCTATAACCAATAAAATAAATCTAATTATGTATTTAAAGTAATTAAAGTACATAATTATTTAAAAATATGCATGTAAATTTTGTAAAAATCATATTTAATCACTTTTCTTCACTTATTTGTGAAAGGAGTTGGATTTTGTCCTCTATCCCTTCCCAGCTGACAGTTTGGAACACTTTAAACTCCAGTACCTGGGAACAAGACATTATTTAGAAACACGATCATTGAAGACTTAAGTGGTTTAGATGATAGTTACATTGATATATTAAGAAACTAAATGAGAATGTGATCGCTGTCTTACACAGAAGTTATATTTAGATATAAAAACATTCACTGGGAGGACATTGAGAGAAGACAAAGACAATGGTCAGGATTCAATGAGCAAGGAGTTCCAAGAATTATCAGCAAAACAGCAGACTTGGGGGAGAGAATGGGGGAAATCTGCTTCTCAGTCCCCAGAAAGAAGCAGCATTGGTTGTCAATATATATGTTGGTTGTTTGGTTACCTAAGCCCCAGAAAACTAAGAGAATCTGTACCCTCTTCAGCATGCTGTGAATATGTTTTATTCCTATTGGTTAATAGAGAAACTAACTTGGTCAATAGCCAGGCAAAATAGAGACGGGGGAGGGGGGAAACAGAGATACAGGAAGAAAGAGTGTGGAGTCAGAGAGATGCCAGCAGTCTCTGGAGAAGCAAGATGTGAGGTAACAAGCCACATGCCTCATGGCAAATAAAGAATAATAGAAATGGGTAATTGGTTAATAAAAAGACTGAGCTAACAGCTCAAACAGTTTGCAATTAATATTAAGCCTCAGAGTGGATATTTAGGAACTGGTGAGCAGGAGAGAAAGTTTTAGTTACAAACCTGAAGTTTTATTTTTCTAAAAATCAATATCCTATAGTTTTAAAGTTATTTTGCCCTTCTGTTTACACCTCATGAGCAAAGCAACTCTTATAATTGGGCCATTAATATGAGACAAAATTATATTATGCCCATAGAGGATGAGTGTGGGTAATACATATTTCTAATAAGAAATCTCAACTATCATAGGGAATATCCCATCTTTTTTTATTACTGATTCTGTTAGGTTGAATTTTCATTTATTTACAATTAATTTAGAGATTGCATGAATTATTTTATTAACAGAAAGGTAATAATCTAGTGTTCATAATTTTTATGTTTGGAAATTATGGAACAAGATAAAGATGAGGAGTTTTATGCCCTTGTAATATTGAGATACATACATCATCAAATCATTCTGCATGGACATGTTAGCAATTACTCTCCCATAAGTAATGGGAGACAAGGAGACTAATTTCTCATTGGTTCCTCTTAAACTATATCTAAACTTCTGATCTTTTGTTTATAACTTATTTGAATAATAAAAATTCAGAGCATTGTTTTTCTCTTGATCCAAATTCCTGTTTCACTCTTGTCTTCTGCCCCTACACCTGACATTCTTAAGAACTTTTCTTATTCAACAATAGCAGCAACAACTTTCTAGAATTCTGGAGAAATGACTTAGTAATAAGAAACACTTGCTACTCTTGCAGAGGACCTGGGCTGCATTCCCAGCATCCACATTAGCAGCTCACAGAAGCCTATGAGTCCATTTTTAGGGCAGCAGTTTCATGAATGTGGTGTACATGCATGAACCCGAACACACACATGCACATACATTAAAAATAAATAAATTTACTAAAATAACTTTCTATATTTTGTGTACTATGCTTTTTTGTTTATTCTTTTTAACCATATTGGAAAATATGGAGTCCCAGTTTCTTTTAAAAAGTCAAAGAATTAATAAAAATGATTAGCTTGGTTAATAGCACTAGAGTAAGGTTGATTCCTTGCTTATGAATTATGGTAGTGTGAAAATATGTTAACAGAAGAGGTTAGAAAGGATATGTGAGAAATCTGAATTACCTTGGCAACTTCTATTGATCATCCTACTGTATTCCAAAATTTAAAAATTCTTCATAACATTAAGAATAAATATGAGGGGCTGGAGAGATGGCTCAGAGGTTAAGAGAACTGACTGCTGTTCCGGAGGTCCTGAGTTCAATTCCCAGCAACCACATGATGGCTCACATCCATCTATAATGAGATCTGGTGCCCAGAACACTATATACATAATAAATAAATTTAAAAAAAGAGTAAAGAGAATAGATATGATTATAAACAGATCATGTAATTTCAATAAACTTCACGGACCGGCAGGTCTGATTACCAAGAACACAAAATCTCTCCCTAACTATTGTGGAGGAGGGGAAGAAAGATTGTAGGAGACAGTGATCAGGGAGGACCAGACCAGGCTACTGCAGCGGTGTACTAATAGCGAAAGTCATTACCTGCACAAGCCCTGAGAAAGATCAGAGGAGTCAACACTCCAGCTTGGAAAGATATCCCTATTCCAGGCTGGAAACTGTATATAGTTGGCACCCAGCGTTCCCTAAGACTATGGCCTCTGGTAGGTCAACTATGCCCTATTGGCTGGTGAGGGCAACACAAAGTGAACTCAGTGAGCTATAAAAATACAAAAAGAGGACAGAAAATTGTGATGGAATGGAGGGTGGGAGTGCATCTAGGAGGAGTTAGGGCAAGAGTGGGTGTGTGTGACTATGATCAAACTACAATGAATATAATAATCAAATTCTAAAAAGTGAATAATAAAATATTACATTAAAATGTATGTACAATTATGACAAATAGATGATAAAAACTTTTCTTGCGGACATGTAATTGGAACATAGACATAAAATAATTTTAAAAAATGTCTTTGAGATTTTTCTGGAACTGTGCTTCCTCAACAAGTATTTAAGACATGATACATTTCCATTGTGCCTTCTGTAGCATAGATTTCAGATAGTGGGTTCCCTCTCTCTATGTTTCTAGAACAGTCCATCTGCTGCTTATGTCAACAAACTTTCCTTCTAGAGAAGTTAAAATAAATTTATCTTCCAGTTAGAACACCAAAAGTCTCCTAGGTCTAGTTCACTAATATTATTCCCAAAACATTGTTGTAAAGCTTGGTCTGTTTTTGGTGCTTTTACATTTTTCTATAGTTTTAATAGCATGCTTGTATTATCCTGTATAACGTTGTATATATTTCAACTGATTTTTAGAAAATACTCATAAGAGAATTTTGAAGTACTTTGGTAAATTATCTTGTATAATATTTGTCTCAGTGTATGGTCTGGAAAGGGGTAGGTGGGAAGACTTTTTTTCCTGACATATCTGTTAATAATGTTGGTCATTGCCGAGATGTGCATGCCACTAATGTACCTGTAGAATTATTTGTTTGTTGTGTGGTTCCTAAGCATGCAATTTATCATGCACCTTTTAGTATCATGAATGCTGGTCTTCAGAGCGGAATCATTCATTCAGTTCCAGCTCATGGTACACTGGGCCCTGTGTTTGAAGTCCATGGTGTCTTCAGCAATAGGGACTTAATTTGTACCTCTGGGTGGCAACCAAGGACAAAAGCAATAAGCATATTCTTCGTGAGCCACTTTGAGAATTCTGACCAACAATTGAAAGACAGCTTCTAATACTCCAGAAGGTAAATAAATACAGACCAAGGAGAACAAAGTAAGGATATCTGAAAAAAAGAATAAGAATTGTACTATTAATTTCACTTTGCATACAACATAGAGGAGTGGGATAATGTGCTTTCTTGTTCCATTCTTGACTTCTGTGGGATGGTTTTCTTTTCTCTATTTAGGATGACATTGGCTGTTGATTACTCAAATATATATATATATATATATATATATATATATATATATATATAGTGGCCCTGAATTCTCTAGGAATTTTATCATCAGGGTATATTGGTGTTATCCAAGCTCCTTTCTATGTCTATTGAGATGGCCTTGTGATTTTTGTTTTTAAGTATGATTTTGTAACTTATTACATTCATTGACCTGAATATGTTGAACCATCCCTGCATTTCAGGGATAAAGACAATTTTGTTATATTGAATAATCTTTTTTGATGCATGTCTATATTCAGTTTGTAACTGTATTACTGTTTTTTTTTTGTCTATGCTCATTAGGTATATTGGCCTGAAGGTTTCTTTTTCGTTGTGTCTTTACCTGGTTTGAATATTAAAGTGATATTGATTTGTAGAAGGAGTTTGACAGTACTTTTCTGTTTTTATTTTATTTTTGAATAATATAAGAAGGTTTGACTGCACATCTTCTTTAAAAATCTGGTTGAATTCTTCTATGAATCTAACTAGACATTGACTTTTTTTTTAGGCTGGAAGGCTTTTTATAACTTTTGAATCTCCTCATTTGTTATTCCTCTACTTAGATTGTTGACTTTATCTTGTTTTAATTTCGGGGGTTTGGTTGAATTTCAAAAATGAATCTGTTTCTTTAGGTTTTCCAGCTTAATGTAGCAAAATTTTCAAAATAGTCCCTTATAATATTTAATATCTATCTCCTTCCCTCCCTTGCTCCCTCCCTTCCTCTCTTGTCCTTCCTTCCTTTCTTTCTTTATTTCATTCTTTCTTCAAGTTAGGTGGACCAAGGATCTGTCTCCTGTTTCTCTTCTCAAAACATCATCTCTTAAATTCATTGTTTGAATTGTTTTATTTGTTTCTATTTTATTGAATTCTGCTTTAATTATTTATTGCCATTGACTGGTTTTGAATTTACTGTGTTTTTATTGACCCAAATTTTTGAGATGCATCAGTAAGCCATTGTCATTAATTTGCATTCTTTCTGATGTTTTAATGCATCACTTACAGGTAGAAATTTCTTTTTAGGACTCTTGCCAATGTACTTCAGAGTTTTTGCTGTGTAGTGTTTTCATTCCAGGAAATTTCCTTTTCCTGGTTTTTCTCTATGATCATTGATTATTCAATGATGAGTTGCTTAATTTCCATGAGTTTGTTACTAGATATTTGTTGGTTGCCAATTTCAAATTTTATTTCATTTTCGTTTGATGGGATACAAGGAATGGTTTCAATCCTTTTGAATTTGCAAAAATTTGTTTGATGTCTCTGGATGTGGTCTATTTTGGAAAACCTTCATGTGTTGCTGAGTAGAAATTGTATTCTTTGATGTATGGATGGGACATTTGATAGATATCTCTTAGGTTCATTTGGTGTATATATGTTAGTTTATGCAAATGTTTATCTGGTGGTTTTTTTTTTTGTTGTTGTTGTTCAGATGAACTCTATTCAGAAAGGTAGAATACAGAATCAACTACTTTTAATGGATTGCCACTCCTGTGTGTCTTCAAATCAGCAGCACATTTTTTTCTTTTTGATGAAACTGGAAGCTCCTGATATTGGTGCATATATGTTTAGGAGAGTCATTTCTTCTTGGCTAACTGTTCCCTTGATTAGAATGAGGTGTCTTTCGTTATCGCTTTCGATTAGCCTTAGTTTTAAGTCTATTTAGTCAGATATTAGGCTAATAAACCTGATTGTATCCTGATTTGAGTGGAATACTTTTGTTTAATCCTTTACTCTGAGTTGGTGCTTATCTTTAGAATTTAGGTGTGTTTCTCATTGAAAACAGATAGATAAATTCTGTTTCTTGATTTAATTCAGTCTGTCTATGTCTTTTGATTGGGGAATTAAGGCCATGGTTATTTAAAGATACTATTGAAGTGTGTGGATTAATTTTGATCATAGTATTGTTGATTTTAGTGGTTTTTTTTGTGTGTTTTCAGTGATACTTTGTATTTAAATAATTATGCCATCATATTTCTTTCCATAGTCTCTCTGCTATGCTCAATTTACTCTTTAGCCTGAAATATTAATCCATATATTTTCTTTTGGTTTTGTCCTTTGGATATAATAATGATTTATGTCTTGGGAAGTTTTTCTTTCTCATTCAATATTGTTGGATATTGATTTTTTGGGATATTAGTCTAGGCTAGTCATCAAAGTTTTTGAAGACTTAGAATATAGTGTTTCAGGGATTTTGGGTTTTTTGTTTGTTTGTTTGTTTTGTTTTCACAGTGTCCACTGGGAAATCAACTCTTCTGATAGTATTTTTTTTAAATTTTAATATGGTAGTTGTGTTGTTTTTTTCACTTGCAGCCTTCATTTACTTTCTATATTCTGTATTCTTTGTATTTTAACTATGATAGGATATGGCTATTTCTCTCTAGTCTTGGCCAGGTGGTATTTTATGTGCTCTTTGTTTGAGGAAGTGATGATTTTGAAAGTCTATGCCACTGTCACTGCCTTATAATCTTCTTAATCTATGTTTATTATGCAAAAACTTTAGTTGTTTCATCGTGTCCTATATTTCCTGTGTGTTCCTTTCCTATGTTGTTTTTCTAAAATTTTTTATATTCCTTGCTTATTTGGTCTAGGTCCTTTGTCTTTGACTCCTGCTAATCTATCTTTGTTTTATTTATTTTACCTTCAATGTTTCTTTTATTTTGTAGTTGAGTTGTTGGATTCTTCCATCATCATTTCAGCTCAATCCTCTTCAGTGTTTCTCTCTTTTTATTGGTATTCCATTCTCAACTCTTGGACTGTCTTCACCATTTCCATCAGCATAATGCTTGCGCTTTCTTTTTAAAGCTTTCTCTTTAATATATTGAGCTGTTTCTTTGTGTGTTCTTTAAACTCCTTGAAATCTTTGATGAAGTTAATGATGGTTCTTTTAAATTAGTTGTGATTAGGCGGAGGGGTGTGTGTTCCCCAGCACCCAGCTCCCAAGCCCCCAGCCACTGGCCGGCACAGCTACTGGTGGCTGCCTGCACCCGAAATAACCACATGACAAACTGGATTCATTTAAACTCTGCCTGGCTTATTATCATTAGCCTTTTCCTTGGCTAGCTCTCATAATTAAACTAACCCATTATAAAAGTTTGTAAGTCACCACGTGGTGACGTACTGGAAAGGTCTCTAACCTGCATCCATCTCCGGCGGCGGCTCGTGGCTTCTGCTCCCACTTCCTTTCTTCTCCTCCCAGAACTTCCGTTCTGTCTACTCCGCCCACCTAAGGGTTGGGCTAACTATAAGCCAGGCAGCCCTTTATTTACCAATCAAAACACAGAAATACAGGTGGACCCTCCCACATTCCTTGAAATCTTTGATGAAGTTAATGATGGTTCTTTTAAATTATGTATTCTGTGTTTCATCAAGGTAATATCCATTGGCAAATATTTCTGTAGTAATGGTGTTTTGTGAATATTGACTTGAACTTTCATATTGTTGGTAATTTTTAGATGAGATCAGGGCATGTGAACTTTCGGTGTTAGTTTTAAATCTGATATGGATGGAGCAGGTTGAAGCAAGTGAGAGGATACATGGGAAGATTGGTCTTAAAAATGGCTTGGGTGTAATGAAATCAGGTGTGCAGAGGATACTGAGCTCTTCTGTAGAATGTGCCTTCTAAGCCTGGAATGTAGCAGTAGATCTGGTTTGGTGACAAAATTATATGTGACAAGAGAGGGGCCTCTGGATTGGGGAAGAGTTGGGCAGTGTACTAGCTGTAGCCTAGAGATTGTTTGCAGTACAAGCAGTGGAGACACTGCATGAGGGACCAGGGCTAGATGTGGCTTGATGGGAATATTATATAGATTATGGGATCAGGGAGATTCATTGGACTAGACCTTGAAAAGGGATGTAGGAGATCTAGCTGGTTGGATACAGCCCAGATGGGGCCTCTGAATGGTGGATGTAGGGTTGGTCCTCAGAGATACCTAGAGGTAAGTTGCATTGTAGTTAGCAGGTGGTCAAACTATGTTGAGACACTGGATGTGGGACCCAAAATATATCAGGTGAGTTGAGGAGAAGGGGTAGATGGGGAGGGTCAGGGTGTCTCACAGGGTTATATTCTGGAGAAGGAAGCCATTTGCTCTATTATATTTTTAACACGTAAACACAAATCATTGTATTTATGTCTCATTCTTTGGCTACAAATTTGCTCTGTACTGTTACCCTGGATACACTTTTACACTTGCCATATTTACTCTTGTATTTTGAATTATACATTTCTGTTCTTTACCAAAGTATTTTGACTTTCAGGGATCAGTCTTCATAAAACTGATTGATTTGTGGATAAACTCTTTTCTAAGTGACAAGAAAAATATTTTTGATTTATTTTATTTTCCTAATCTGATGATCTGGGCCATCATGAATTCACTTGGACAACTGTAAGTTTCTGATATCCACAGGCATGATATTGTTCCCTTTAGAGATGTTCCTGGACATGTGTCATTGGAAGGAAATTAATTGTTCCTTGCCTTTTCATCTAGTTTTGCTCTCCCAAAATGTTTCTAAGCTATAGTTCTCTCCATTTTTTCTTACACAAAATGAAGTATCTTGTCTCCTGTATTGAGCTGACAAGTCTGTTGCCACAACAAAAGAATGCCTATAACCATTGGAAATAATTGTGGATATTTGTTTTGGGCTATAGCTTACCTGTGATGAAGCAATTCATTTTCTTCCAGTTTCGATATAAGAAACATGGTGTATTTTGATTTCCCTCTCAAATGTTTCTTTCTGAAGTTTCTGAGAACATAAGTAATGTTAACTCAAGCTGTTTTTTGGGAACATATGGGCTACAGGAAGATTTTGTTTTTGTTCTGTGGCACAAAGGCACCTAACATGATGGAATTACTAAGTCTTCTTTTACTCTCTTTGAACATACAATTTGAGCTCAGGTATTTTCCCTCAGAAACTTTCAATGGCATTTCATATTATATATATTTGTCTCCTCTTCCTTTTCCACATGGGATTTTTAACATCTTTCTCCTTGATAATATTTTAACATTCCTTATTAACCATGAGCTTGACTAGTAAGAAATAATTCATAGATTCTCCAAAGTTTACCAGTCATTGTTATATGGTAGAAAGAGATTCAAATATTTTTTGGAAGAACTATTTGTAAAATGAAAATAAATGTCAGGTTTGCCTGAATGATGTTCTATATGGGACAAAGATTTAGCCTTTGAAATTATAGGTGTTATCAATGCCAGGTATTGACTCAACCATGCATTTCAGCAGAGACTGTAAATGCCATAGAACAGTGCACACTTTCAGATGGTTAAAAGACTGGCAAACCAGGTCAAGGTTAAACAAGAACTAATCAACCTTTTTTTCTTATCTCCTCTCTGTTACCACAGAGGTTTGTTAAATCCTTCTTGTAAATTCAAAATTGAGCATCATCCTTAGATATTTTTAAGCCCCAGAGCTCTTGCCCTATATCATGGCTGAGTTTTATATATTTTGACCTGTCCCCGTTGACTTTTATTGATGTAGTTAGTGAAATAACTATTCTCAAGGTCAACCCAGGGGACATTAGTGATGGTTCCTTCCTTAGACATTACGATTGGCAATTACCTTGACTTAGGGACATCAGGAATTGCAAAAGTATTCTAAAAGGGTTAACTATTTCTGGACAATTAGAATTTAGAGTGTGTAGCTTCAGGGTTTTCTGCCTCATTCATTAAATTTTCTGAACCTTTATTCAAAGCCTTTCTTTGTATCTCAGAAATTTGTCTTACAAACAAAATTTCATGTATTTTTAAAGAGATTTTTTTCTTAGATTTTTACTTGGAAGTTATAAAGAGTTCAGGATCTTATAGCTATTTTTATTCTTTTATTTGTATATCTCTGTTGAACATTATATTCTATCAGCTACTATAAACACAGAGGTATAAGATAAATGACAGAAAAGATTATATGTATGGACCAAGCCTTTTTGTATCAATAAGTCATCATTAAAAGAAGTTATTTATGATTTATTTGTGAAATAATTTCAGAGGGTTGTATCTTCCAAAGGAAATAATGCCTATGGTCCCTGGCACATACAACAGAATCTTATAAAACCACGTGAATAATTTTGTTACAGTGTTCTATAATAATTACTGATCTCTGTTCCCTTAATTAAGTTACCTGTAGCAAGTTAAGGACTGTTGTATGTTTATTTATTTAAACTTTTTAGTATAACACTTTTACACAATAAGTACAAAGCATGGACTTTAAAAGTACTGATTTTTTTTATTTTTATTGTCTTTGTTTAATCATTTTTTCCTTTTTACTGAATACTTGCTGTTCAAATTGATTCTTTCTTTTAAATTTTTGTGCAGTTGATTTCTGTCAATATTTCCCAGGCTGGCATTGAACTTCTTGAGTTCAAGTGAATCTCAGATTTCTGTCTCCAAGAAACGCAGACTACAAGCTTGGACCAAGAAACCTGGCTTGCAATTTCTGTTCAGTCCTTTCATAAACCTTCCATGGAAAATTCTATTGCTGCCACATTTTTTTTGGTGATTACTTGACTTGAAATATAGGAAGGGAAGTCTAGAATAATTCTTAAGGTCATGCAATACCAAAGTCATAGAACTCAGTTATGACCAAAAGAATGATTTCCTCTATAATCAGTCTTCTACACTGGTCCTTATAATGAGCAAATGTATGGGCAGGTGAACAACACCTCCAAAATATCTTTGATTTCAATGCATAGATGTATTCACAATAGAAATTTTTACCATCTTTTCTAATTTGGAAGTATAAATTGGAGATGAATTTTAAAAGGACAGCAGTGACACTAAAAAGCACTCCACTGTTCTTTGTGGACAAGTTGATGGGCAATTATGGCATGCAAGGAGGGAACTGAAGGAAAAGAACCGCAAAATAAATGTGCTGATTTGATAAGCTTAATATTTAGTTCTAGGTCTTTGAATGCCTCTTGTCATCTTGGTGGTTCTACATTCTTTTGGCATGTGGACCCAGTGCAGTTGTTTAGATACTCTACATGCAAGAATTTGTTATTTTGTGTTGTCAAGCTGCAAAATGTATGCAATGACCATCATGATTATCTCAACCTTTCCTTGGATTTTTAAGAACAAACTGTGTTTGGTGAAAATTTACAAGTGCATCACTGGGAATTATGATACTTGGAATGCTTCTGAAATACATGGAAAAGAACAATGGCTCTGATAAAGTATTCATGGTTCCTAAAATGTATTCATTTATAACTGCTGAGCATAGCTGAGCAGTAGGTTTATTTAAAGTTAAATTACCTTTATATTTCTTTGCTTCTGTTCATTTCAGAGCAGCAGGATACTGTATCCAGTCTTCCCTCAAGCAACCAAAGATCAGAACTCCATATAAAATTTAGATATTTAACTGATTGCTTCAAACAATTGCTTTGAAAATGCAATGATGTTTTTGATGAAAAGCCAACAAGTAGAATTTTCTATCAAGTCCATTCTTAGAAGAATAACTTTTTCAATTGCTCATCTAATTGAAGGATATGAATATATTCAGAAAAATCCTCCAGTGAATTTATTATGTGATCTGAAAGTACAAATAGCATATTACAAAGTGATAACAAATAGGGTTAAAGCAGGAGTTTGCATCACAATGCCACAAGGGCTTTTCCTACCATTTGAGTTAGCACCTTTTTTGTAAGCTAATCTTCATGATTGGTAGTGGATTAGCCCAAGACTCTCAAGGTTTCAGCCTGGAGATGACCAGTAGTCTTATCTGTCCAGTTCTTTAAGATGCTGCTGCCTTAGACTGAACTCCCAGCTGGCTAGTGAGACCTAGATTGCAGTGTTTTCAGACAGATAGGCAGACAGACAGGAGAACCTGGAGATTAGAGTGGAACATTTAAAGTTCTTTCTGTAGAAAAAATATTTGCAAAATATTCTTTATTTTTTTGGTAGTGAATATAAAGAATGCCATCTGTGGACTTTATTCTTTACCATAGGTATACCTGCACATCTATGCTCATTGCTGTCTTAGTCACAACGACTATAAAATGGAAGCAGCTCAGATGTTCATCAAATGATGCATGGGAATGAAATTGTGGTAGTGCTGTAGGAGAGGACAGTCTCATCACAGAAAGGGAATATTGGTGGAGGTTTCTGTCCCACCCAGTCCTTCAGTCATTCAGTCCCAAAGAAACTCACGCTTCTTATTAATTAACTTTTACATTTCAACCTATAATTCTTGTCTGTTTAGCCACATGGCTTGGTACCTTTTATCAGTAAGGCATTTTCATCTTTCTTCCTCTGTGTCTGGGTGACTACTTCCCAGAATTATTCTATTCTCATCATCCTGCCTAAACTTCCTTCCTGACTACTGGCCAATCAGCATTTTACTAACCCAATACAAGTGAAAACTCTTTACAGGTTAAAAGACTATTGTCCCACAGTAAAGGAGCTCATGGAACAGACCAAACAATTGTACCAAAGTTTGCTTGGGGAACTAACAAGCTTTCACTGGTGTTACTAACATAGCTGTGGGTGAGGAGGTTCCTTACAGGAGTAGGTTTCACCAAGAATCAGCTGCATCACCAAAAGATCCATACCAACTTGGTTGTTAACTTACTAACTCTTTAACCTGGAGCTCTCTGCACAATTTTCAGGCAGCTTGAGAGGTTGGAAAATCTCCTCTTTGCTACTAGCCTGATTAGAGTTCTCCCCCAGCTGCTGTTTACTCCTTTTATAAAGCAGGAGATGACTTTCAACGTCTTTGAAGCTTCCATTTTCAAGACATGTGATGTCTTGTTTTCTTCCTGATTTTCTTGAACTTCTCCCTTCCACCCAGAAGGAATGTTTAAATTCAGAAGTTGCTATACAACAGGAGCACATATACACAATCAAATTTGATTCAGCTTAGAGAAAAATGATGTTGTGAGATTTTCAGGAAATGAATAGAACTAGAAAAATTCTACTGACCAAAGTCACCGAGGTTTGGAGAGATAAACACTGCATGTTCTTTCACATTGTGTTTGTTTGAATGAGAATTCCCTCCTAAGCTTGGATATTTGAATGCTTGGTAACTAATTTGTGGAACTGTTTGAAGAAAGAATCAAGAGGTATGGCCTTTTTGAAGAAGTCACGTCACTGACTATAGCACAATTAAAAGCCCAAAGACAGAAATTGGGGTTCAACATGAATGTGAGAAAAGCAAAACAGCCAGGCACTGCCTCTTACCTCTACCTCAGTCTGAAATGGCGTCCTACATCCAGGAATCCTCAGATATAGACTGCCTGTGTACCGCCTAATCCTATTTTATATTCCTTTCTAGTGCTGGGATTAAAGGCATGCACCACGACTGCTTGGTTTCTATGGCAAACTACTGTGGCTACTCGGGATTAAAGGCATGCACCACGACTGCTTGGTTTCTGTGGCAAACTACTGTGGCTACTCGGGTTAAAGGCATGCACCACGACTGCTTGGTTTCTATGGCAAACTACTGTGGCTACTCAGGTTAAAGATATTTGTCACCTCAGCTGTTTTGTAATTCTAATCAGTGCAGCTGTTTGACTCTCTGAATTTCAGGGAAGCTTTATTTATTAAAATACAAATGAATTATCACTACCATGGTGATAATTGAGGGTGGCCTTTGAGGTTTCAAAGACCCAGTCTCTTGCCCACAAGCTTCAGGATGAGTTCCTTCGGGTGCTTCTCTTCATGCACCATGTCTGCCTTCTTGCTGCCTTTTTACCCACCATGATGATCATGGACACACCCTGTGAAACTGTAAGCAAGTCCCCAGTGAAATGTTTTCTTTCATAAGTTGCTTTGGTCTTTCTGTCTCTTTGCAGCAATAGAGAAGTGGCTATGACACATGTGGATCGTAGCTTTAGCTCTTCAGCTCTTTAAGGAGATGGATTTGTGGAAACAAGGAAAATAGGAAGAGGACATGGGGTGGAGAGGATACCTTCATAGAGGGAGGATAGTAGAATCCTGGGAAAAGGCAGAAGTTGATGGTAAGGTATGAGCAGGGAGAGATGAGGTTGTAGGAAGGAAAGCTGGTTCTGTTCTTGGGACTCTTTTTCTCCTATTGGGTTTCTTTGTCTAGTTTTGAAATGAGGGCTCTTGCCTTGTCTTATTGTGTCTTGTTTTGTCCCAGTTGTCTGTCTTAGAGGCCTGCTCTTTTTTGAAAAGAAAACAGAGTGACAGTGGATCTAGGGGAGAGGGTGGGTGAGGGGGTAGCTGGAAGGAGTGAAGGGAGAAGAAACTGTGGTCAGGTATGAGAGAATAGTTTATTTTTAATTTTAGAAAAGAGAATAAAGGGAGTATAAAGAGGCCATATGGAAGCCAGCTGTCTTGTAATCCAAATAGAAAAGGCAAATTAAGGTTGAAGAGAGCCATCCTGCATGACTGGAGAGTGCTGCTCATGGAAGCTCAAACACAAACATAGCTCCCAGAAATACCGTCACAGGAGTAGGTCAGCAGTGTCCAAAAAGCCCCCACAAGAAGTCCTTGTTAATATTCTAGGCCAGAAATAGAGGATAAATTCACATTACAAAAGACATCACATGTTTTGGCTGTAAACTATAGAGGGAGCAGGCTGGCCCTGAGATAGAAATTTCTTCCTTGTTTTCTAGCACTGCATCACCCACCCACAGGGGACTGCTGCTAGGGTTGTTGAGTGAGAAACATCGTCATCCGTCTTGCCAAGCTGTGAACTCCATGAATCAGTGGTCCCATCTGCTGAGCTAGACATGCCCGTGAACAATAATAACTTGACTTTTGTAAGCAGGGTTACCAATTGCCCATGACTGAGTAGCTTGAGGCCTACTCAGTGTGCATGGGAGTGTTGATGACCTAGTTTTGGTTAATAATACAGGTCTGGGTAGGCCATTGGCTTAGTTGAAGAATGTATAATTCAGATTGGACAAGGCAAAACCTGCATGCTAAATATCTATACTAATATCCATAGATGGAAGCCTACCTCAGCCTTAATCACAAAAGCCTTTCCCTTTAAAGAATGGCAGTAAATGCAGAATACCATGCTGACCAAGAGTGGACAATAAACAATAGTTGCCGGCCTAGTCCTTACCAACAGTTTTGTCCAACCCCTTCTAAGACTTACGGAGCACTGCAGAAGAAAGGAGAGGGAAGTGCGTAAGACCAGAAGATAGGATGAAGGACTATGAAATGTCATTCGATTCACAGTGGTCACACAAGCCCAGTCCTATTAACAATATGTCAGTGAAGGGAAAGGGACCTCTGGACTACTGGTAGACTTTTCGAAAGAGGGGCTACCATCTCTATCTATATTCCCACCGCTCTGCCCACCAGGCTCTGGCAAATAACAACAAACTTATGATCACATATGCATACCCAGTTAATAACAAAAGTAACAGAATAAAATGAGGAGTCGTTCACATGAGATATGGGGGGGGGATGAAGAGGCGTTGAAAGGAGAGGTATAGAGGTGGGACCTGAGAGTAACCAATATGTGTTCCATACATGTGAGAAACTGTCTCAAGCCAAGTTTAAAAATAAACCAATTCTTCTACATTTGAAAACTAGCTGAATTATCAGTTACTTCCTTGCAGTTTTTTTTTTTTTAATACAGGGTCTTGGTATATAGTTTCAGTTGATTTCAAACTCATTAGCTAGTGTAGACTGGTCTTGGACACACAGCAACCTCCCTGCTGATGAGAACAGAATATAGTTGGTTAGGAAGTTTTAGAATAAAACCATTCTGAAAAGCAGCCAGTTTGCCGTTGGACCTGAGGTCAAGTTGTTCTTGCCTTAGTTCAGAGATGTGCTAAAGCTCAATTGTCTCTGGTTCTGTCATAGCCAGGTCCAGAGATTCCAGAAACAGGTTTTGTTGTCCTTATCTCTTTTGCCCTAAATGAGTGCCTTTTCCGGAAGACCGCACTGAGGACTTGACTAAAACTATGAGACACCAGGACACCTGGAAGGAGCCTACACAGTCCAGATCATCTAAGCTCCCTTCCTCCATTCAGTAAAGCCTTAAGAATTCCATGACCTTCCACTGGACCTTGGTAGCACAATCCCTTG
>JAQHUG010000132.1:5033895-5045354 GCA_028555095.1 Dicrostonyx torquatus
CTGAACCAGGACTGAAGGAACATATGACCAAACCGGAATCTCTGAATGTGGCTGCCAATGGGGGCTGACTGAAAAACCAATGACAATGGCACAGGGACATATCTCTTATGGCTTTTTGGGCACCTAGTCTATATGGATGCACACCTTCTTAGGCTGGGATGGTGGGGGGAGGGCCTTGGGCTTCCCACAGGGCAGGGGCTGGGAGGAAGGGTGGTGGTGAAGCGGGAGGGCCTGGGATAAGGGGAGAAAGTGTAATTTTAAAGTTTATTTTAAAAAAAAGAAAATTGCTGAGGTATTCGTGTGAGTAAATCCCAGCAACTCCTGTAAACAGTATCAGAGAATACATTTGACTTTGTTTCTTATTGTGTATGTTGGAATAAGGTCAACATTGGTTAAGATATTTTATATCCCAGAAATTATTGTTTCTCTATTTTGTTTTCACAAGTAGAATGATATTTTTAGATCATCAGCAAAGGCAAGTGACTATGTGTCTACATGAGAATTTTGCAGTTACAATGAAATTTGAAGAAGATTAATGAAAACTGTTGAGTATGATGAATCTTTAATCTGGCAAAGAAGATAATGTATGAAATATGACTCCTGTGATCATCAAATACACATATAATTGCTAAAGAAAAGGGTAATTTCCTTCTGTCTGCCTCTAAAGATTAGGGCTTTATTCGCCACAGTAAATACCCCTAGCTCACATTAAGACAGATATGAGCACCACTGATGCTACAAAATGGCTAATAAATCTTTGAGCATCTGTCATGTTGTGTTAATGCTTGCTTTAAAAACACTGACACTTCATAATCTACTAGCATCATGTTTTTTAAAATGTTATGAAACATAAAGCATTCGATATTAAGTTAGTATCTTCGGTTATTTAGCTTTATTTAATTAACTGTCACTCAAGCCAATGTTTTCAAGGGTTATACAATTTCCCTTTTACTCATTCTTCTGTAAGTAAAAAATTGCTGATAGAAATCTCATATTGCATGAAATCAAGTGTGGTCAGAAGGTGACCCAGGGAAAGAACCCCGAATGAGAGAGTTGGACTGATTATAGTGGTCAGATTAAAGGGCCTGTTTTCAGTGTGAATCCTTTTATTCCCTTCTTCCTTTCTGTATCAATGTCCACCATGGTCACACAGCCCTGAGTCCACAGGTCACTGTATGGAGGGTTAAACAAACAACTCAGATATTTGCTTTTGACTTCCTCTTTATTGATCAGTCATGGAATAAATGCTATATATAAATTTATCAATAAAGTAACCAGGTGATAAATCACTATTTCCCCTGAGTCTTCAATTATCAGTAGAAGCAACAGGACACACAGTGAATATGGTTGTCCTTCATCCAAATAAAGCATCCATGCTGTAGATATTTGTCAACTACTCAATATAAACCTGGTGAATTAATATAATTAATTATATATAATATTAATTATAATTATATAAGAAAACAAGTACACTTATTTTTCATTGCATGATATTTGGGGTTATTTAAATGTGTAATAACTACTGGATGGCACGGGGCTTTTTTATTTATTTTTCTTTGTTTGGATTAGTTCATTATGCAACTAGTGAGAACTGTTTTCACACCTTCCATGATTATGCAAGGATGACAAGAAAATAACACACTTTCTTATGCCCGGCATAGTAAGTGTTTAACAAATTCTCTTAAAAATTATTAATGGTTTACAATTAAAATCAAGCAGAGTGAAAATAGAAGGGCAGAGTCAGCAGAAAAAAAATGTGTTTTCTTAACTAAATGTAATTTCTTACACTATCATCAACTGACTTATGACTATATGGAATTAAGTGATATACACATTTCTAAATCTTAGAATTTTGTCTCTGCCCTCAACCAATTTAAAGATGTTTCTCTCAGAATATACTGTCCATTGTGATATGATTCTCCAAATTTTTTATTTTGGAAACATGTATGCTTTAAGCAATAATGCATGCTTGCCTTTACTAGCAATCTACATACTTGTATTTGAATGTATTATACATGCATGCAAGAACACTTCTTAACATAAGTAACTGTAAGAAGTTTTTCCTAAGATCTTGAAGTAAGGAAGGATTTTCAAAAGCATTTGTGAAAGCCAATTACTCTCCTGCTATAATATATTTGTACAGTAGTTATAAAACATGTTGGGTTTCAGCAATGTATGATTTAATTTGTAATTTCATTTCTTTACATTTTGGGCAAATTGTTATCTATTTAAATCACATCAGCACTTTTTTATTTGCTAGGATTTTGCTTAATTGACTGGACATATGGTAGCTTAATTCACCTATTTATCTTCTGTCCTGGTTTTAGACATGTCCTATTGGCAATCACTGTTGCCCTATCTCATGAGCAGCAAATCCCCAATCTGTGTTGCTGCTTTTAAAGTCCATAATACTGCAGACTGGCACTGCAAAGGAATAAAATGCTGTAAACAGAACAAGGACACGTCTTTCTGTATAATCTTTGCAATTTAGACAGTGATTGGTAGTGAAAAGGATAATTTCCTCCTGCTTACCTCCAACGTGGTCTCGAATTCAAACAGTAAAAGGTAACAGTTCTCACTTGCCAGTTTTGATGAAGAAAAGCAAGCATGGACAGATGAGAGATGGGAGAAAAACGTCTACAAATTCCTCTCTCCCACAGCAATTAAAGATGTTGTTCATAGTAAGTCACTATTTTTTAGGTGCTGAATATCAGTTCAAATTTGGATTAAATTCCGAGATGTACACAGATCTCCTGCTGGCTCAGACAATTTCAAAATATTCCAGTATCTCAGTTAGATATCGAGAGCCATGTTTTCATCTCAGTCTGGAAAATTTAAGCTGCCAAGAAGCTATTGGGGGATTTCATCCAGAGATGTCATTCACAACACAGATGCCAGAGAAAGCTACTCACATCCCTGGCTGGTTTTGTGGAACTCCAATCAACAGCTGGCTTCTCAGGCTGCCAAAACAATCCACAATATTATGAATTTCTGCCTTCCTTTTCTCTTCTAGGCTTTAAAGAGAGTTAGAAAACAAATAGTCATTCTATTTTTACTGTTGTAAAAAGAGTCAGAAGTTGACAGATGGAGAAGACTTTCTGCCTATAGAGGGAAGATACATTTTCCAAAGTCTAACCATGAATACCATTAGTATGGATGACCTCTGAACAGCTAGCAAAAGTCACCCTTTTGGAATATGGAAGATCTTGGGTGCAATGCTGATATTTAGTCCCCCACCCTTCCTTTCTCTTTCTTTCTCTCCCTCCTTTCCCCTCTATCTCCCTAACCACTCTGTGTTTGTGTATGTGTTAAGTGTGAGAGAAGAGGGAGGAAGAGGAGAGAGAGAGAGAGAGAGAGAGAGAGAGAGAGAGAGAGAGAGAGAGAATTAGAGAGAGAATTAGTCATCTGTTTTGTTCTACAGGTACAGAGAATTCTCTAAATATCTGTTGTGAGCAGTTTCCTCAGAGATCAAAACATTTAATCCTGCAGGGAAGCTCTTAATACAGGTTGGTGAACAACTCAATATGTTTCCAGGAAGTACCTGAAACTAAAAGACCACTCCCTACCAGAGTAAGCAATGCAAGCTGAGAGTCTCCCTCAGATGAGAGAGCACTGAGCTGCAAAGATTATCAAAGGAGTTGTGCAGATAAGAAGACCCAGACAAGAAAAGCTGTAAAGACTCTGAAACAGGTCCAGTTTCCTGGAAGAAGCAGAAACTGAGTGAGTTGCCTAAAAGAAGTTTAGACCAACTGAGTCATTTGCAGAATGTTGATCTGCCTGAAGGCGGTGCAGTGTGCTATTCATACTGGGGTGGGCTTTGGTGATGTAACTTGTCTTTGAATCTTCTGCTCCTGTAGGTAACGCCTCCCCCATATCCCTGTAAGTCATTCTAATAAAACCCATTGGCTCACCAGGTTGGACTTTGATGGTTTCTGGGCTCCCTTTCTGTGATGTGTGTGCTGCATCTTTCCAGGAAAGGTCTTATGACACACGGTATTCTATCCACTGTAAACTACTGTATGCAATAAACATGTATTCTGCAGCAAATGAAAATGCATGACTCAGCTCCTGTGGTAGTCTCAGTGTCTACTATGTTACTGAAACAGAATGGATGCCTCACAGATAGTTATGGTCAGAGGGAGACAGCTGGAGGGAAATGGACTGATGATCGGAAAGAAGGAAAAGAGAAAAGACTTGGTAAGTGATTTGGGGTGTGCTAAACATCTATAAACTGAAATCAATTAGACTCTTCAGATTTGTAAAATAACTTCATTGCAGAAGACTTAAACAGAATTTTAGTATAAAACATAAAGATAAACGTTTTGACACCTGTTTTTGTTAAAATTCCTATTTTATTGAAAGAAAACAAATGCACTAAAAACAGAGTAAAATATCATTTGGGTATACTGATAAGAGACTGAATTTTTAGCTGTCATGTGGTGACAGCTAAAAATTCAAAGGCCAGATGGTTTGTAACAAGAAGATAAAACAGTTATTATCAGGGATTAGATGAAAATCAACAGAAGGTTATTGCCAAAAGCCACAGAATTGAATGAAGCAATGCATACAAAGAGAATAAAATGGCTTTCAAATGTTTAGAATTAAATGATCTTAAACAATTTATTTAGCTTCCAAATGATGTATTTCACTCAACTTTCATACTATAGGTAAATAATTTCTATTAATTACTGATTATACTAATGAGTTAAAAGTGTGTTTGGAACTACGAAGATACAAAGAGAAATGACTGGAACTCAAAATGTTTATAGTGAGAATATCTATTGATCACTTTTACATAAAGAAACAATAGTCAAAGCTGTAGCTAGTATCATGTGATGTGCAAAGATATAATTTAATGCATGAGCAAATGTACCTTGGAGAGACAACGAAAAGCTAGTCTCAAGAGGGATCTTATCTATAATTATATTTTATATGTGAGCATTACACAACAAAGGCAAGGACACTGAAGATGTGTTGAATGAGCTGAAGGGTAACTTCCTGGACTAGAGCACTCTTAGGAAACAAATCTTACCGGATTCTGCAAGATCCCGGGTGCTCTTTAGTGAAGTGAGAGTTCAGCTAGTATGCAGTAATATAATTAACTGCAGTGGTGTGAAGAGCTCTAAGTGGGGAATAATTGGGATAGTGATCAATATTGCTTTAAACGAGAACATTTCTTTTACTTAGAGAAAGGCAAATGGTTGAGAGTAGGGAAGGATGAGGCAACAATTCTGCTTAGAGAGACTAGAGGGAGACACATTTCAACAAAAGTTCTTAGTCCCCAAACGGACTTGTTTGCCATAGGAAGAAAAAGCTTAAAATGCCAGACTCTTGAGGGCAAAGTCTGTGACTTTTCAGAGGCATGGAACCAAAGATTCCCAGAGACTATCAAACCAGCTAGCATTTTTAGTGATTGAGCTTTTCCTGTATCTGTGTGCTACTCAGTTTTCTCACCAGGATGGCAGGGGCTTGGCATGAACAATTTCAAAGGAGAAAAGACTTATTTTGGCCACAGTTTCAAAGATTTCAGTCTAAATAATGGTGGGGGAAGGGATGGTGGCAGAAGGACATCTCCTGGCATGGCAGTGCAAGCAGCAAAGTGGGAGAAAGGGACACCCTGTCAACCTGGCCTCACCTTCTGTAGTTCCACACCCTCCCAGCAACATGTGCATGCCTTGATTAAACCATTGATTAACTGAGAGTCCTTATTACCTATTCATGTTTGGAAGCACCCCCAGACATACCCACAAGTTTTATTGATTAGGTATTTCTCAACCCAACTAAACTGAAGGTCAAGATTAAGCATTGTAATTGGTATATTGAGCAGATATTTAAAATACTATAATTATAAATATAAAGTAGAGTCCTTCTGGCCAAGAGAGACTTATATATATATATATATACAGCTTCAACGAAGGCCTTAAATGGAACATTATTATAGAATGTTCTTCTGTGGGAGACTATATACTTTATTTCCCAGGAAGGTTGCCCTATAGATGGGCTTCACAGGTATACACTATGCTCTTTCTGTCTGTGAAGATGTGTGAAACACATTGATTCATCTCTTCAAGAAAAATCTGAATCTATTTTTATTTTTTTCTGGCCAG
This sequence comes from Dicrostonyx torquatus, assembly GCA_028555095.1. NCBI lineage: Eukaryota > Metazoa > Chordata > Mammalia > Rodentia > Cricetidae > Dicrostonyx > Dicrostonyx torquatus. The sequence goes on from JAQHUG010000132.1 coordinate 5,040,003, forward strand.
AATGGACATTTGAAATAAAAACAGAATTTTCTCTTTCAACTAGTATCCTACTCCCATGGCAGAGATGTTCTTTGACACTACAGCACAGGGTAGTCCAGAGTTTATTGCAACAGGGAGACAGCGTCATTCCCAAATCTAGAGCACTGAATGTTTTGCTGTCATTTGTCCTTTGGAGTGGATACTGCACTCTTACAAGTTTAGATTCTCTGAAGTGAGGACGTCGGAGACATGAAGGAGTGAATGTACACATACCCAGGCAGGAGCAGATTTATTATACTCCCCCTCAAATATGATATAGTCCCTGAATTGACTATATTCAGGGCAGGATAGGATGATTTTCTTTCTTTAGGTGCTTGTAAAAGATTTCAGTTCAGAGCATCTTGATGGCTGGAGAGATTAAGAGGACACTGACATGGATTTGTCGGGATGAGGAAGAATGACACTTTAAGAAAGAGAAAACAGAGAAACACCAGAACCCCAGTGCTTCTGAGAAGGGTAAAGCGATGCTAGACAGGGGGTTGAAAGTCTATCAAACCAGCCCATGACAAGGACAAGAGTCCATTTGTTTGTTATTTCTGGTCCTTAGTTCTATGGTATTTTCTCTTCATGTTTTATTGACTACTTTTGTATGCAGCTCTAATTTGGGTATTCCTGGGCCTCTTTGTCATTTTTTTACACCAGCTCAAAGTGTCTGTGACAGGGGTTAGGGTTGGAGAGCAGAGTTGACACTATTTTCCCCAGAGTCAACCTAAAGTGTGATTTCTCAGATTTCCACTGTCAGGCATCGGCATAATGATACTTTGCACCGACAATAGCAAAGAGTAGATGCATTGCTTCTGCACTAGCACAGAATAGAATATAAAATTCGTTCCTAGACAGTATGTTTACAGAAACATCTTTCAGACATGTGTTAGTGAGGCTGTGAATTTATATAGATATTGAAACATTTCAAAGTTGATACATGTAAATGTTATCTATTCACTATGGGTTCTCCAATGTTCAAGAAGAAGACTGTGGACATATGAATAGAGGATATAGAGGGAATAAATAAGTATAATGTTTTATCATTAGCCTTTATTATTCTTACATTAAAAATCTGCAAACATTATAAATATAAGCTATGCCAACTTAACTACACTTTCTGATTTTCAAAATTCATTTTTGGTCTTTGAATATAACCTGGAATTTCATTTTTAATTTTTTTCTTTACTCAAATTAACTTAAAATAGCCAGTGTAATGGATTCATCTGCATCTTCTGCATCTCCAGTAATTTCACTCTATAAACTAGAAAACATGAGTTCGTCATTTGGGTTAAGAATGGAGATGGTTCTGGGGATAAGTGGCTGCCAGCTATAGGCCTCCTGACTAAAGTCAAGTCAAATGGACTGTGAAGCGACTGCACCCATAAAAGGCATGTAAAAAGGCCAATGTGGGAGTGAATGGGGATTTTGACTCTAAACTCTGAAGAAGCTCATTGTGTGGATGGATCTGGGAAACTGCATCTTTGTTTAGTTCAGTGCGTGCTGCAAAAAAAAAAAATCTACAGTGCTGAAACTTTAGACGTGGACTGAGCAGCTTGCTCTGCAGTCATGTTTGATACCGGAAAATAAAATGAGATCTCTGCTTCTTTTATAGCAGAAATTATTTTAGCTTGTGGATTAATCTGATTTCACAATGTTTTATTGTTTCCTGTCCAGGGATTTGATCTAGGAAAATGTAATATTATAAGGTTAAGATGTTTGTTTATTGGGTGATTTGGTTGAAGACAATTTTAAATCGCATCATTTCAAGTAGGAAATGATTCCCAGCCCACTTGCCAGTTTGTTAGATCAGAGAAGCAGAGAGCTGTAAATTAACAACATTTCACAAATTTTATAATGTGAGGAAATGTGCTCTAAGAAAGGGATATGTGGATGAGCCTTTGAAAATTGTAAAACCCAGAACACATGCTCACCACTCTCCCAGGTTATGGTGGAAGATAACACTGAGAGCCACAGGTGCACATAAATGCAGAGGTTGTTGCTAGTTCCTGACTTTGCAAATCAAGATGAACAAACGGCCTCCTGTCTGGTTAATACGAAACAAATACCGAGTCTAAATTGTTGTTAATTTTTGAGTATTAAAATCACCATGCTGGGTTTATTTGTCTTCTCTATTAGCTGTGTTTCTTCCCATCAGTACTGCACCTTCACCCAAGCCCTGCTCCCAACACATTCAACGACTTTGAGAAGATACCTAATTGAAATCATATTGAGATTTTTATACACGCTGTTCCACTATCTTCTAGAGAATTTTCATGAGCATAATCAAGATAGAATTAATGTTCTGATTTCTGGGACTAAAGAGATGGATCTCTTTACTTATTTTGGGAGGATTGGGATTTGTTCCCAGCACTGACAATGTGGGTCACAACCACCAGTATCTACAGTTTAAGGGGATCCAATGCCATCTTCTGGCTACTAGGTTTCCATCTACAGAAAATACACAGTCACACACACGTGCACACACACACACAACTTCAAAAAAGAAAGACCTTTCCTAAACTTCTGATTCCTGACCCAGTTGTGTAGATGTTCATCAGAATTCAGGGGGAGGGGCAGGAAGGATGAGGAGCTCAAGGGCAGCCTCACCTATATCAGTACTGCAAGATAATCCTGCAGTCCCTAAGACCATCTCAAAACTAAATTAAATTAGTTCTGATTTCTTTTCTGAGTGCCATGCGTTCTATTTACATATGGGACTATTGTGCAGTTTTAAAAGCTAAACACTATGACATATTTATTTCCCCTGGGGGAGGTTCTAGTAATACATCCAATCTGTGTGGCTAAATTTTTTTAAAGATAATTTTTAGAAAAACAAACTAATCACATTGCAAGAAGTTAAGAAACATTGACTCATCATGTCAATTTCCCCTTCATTGTTCTTTCCCCCTTCTCAGGAGGTGTTCAATCATATTTGTGCTGCACTTAGGATAAGATGAGTTAGGGGATATGTTTATGTTTCTCAGCCATTTTGGTTTATACTTACTTACCATTATCCTGTTGTAGAAATGGAATTCAGAATTACTTCCACACTCACTCGACTTTGTGAGCCCTAAGATACCTGGCCAGAGATTTCATTGCAATGTGAACATTTTCTGCATCACTGGGAAGTGGAATTATATGGGTTATAGAGCCATGTTGGATTAAATGCCGGCAAATCTGACTTATGAAATTATTGACACATGTTAATGATTAATGTCCTAGTTTGTTTCCATTGTGATGATAAACAGTGATCAAAAGCAACTTAAGGGAGCAATGAGTTTATTTGGTTTATATGTTCTGGTCATACTTGGTCATTAAGAGAAGTAAGGGCAGAAACTCAAGCAGGAGCAGAGATAGGTGACATGGAGGTAAGCTACTCAGTAACTTGAATCCTCTGGCTTGCTCAGTTACTCTTCTTACACAGTCTGGACCATATACACGTGGAAGGTATCAACCATATCAATCATAAATCAAGAAAATGTCTTATAGATATGCCTACAGCCCAGTGTGATGGAAATAATCCCTCAACTGAAGATCTCTCTTTCACTGTGACTGTAGTTTGCATCATGCTGACAAAAACTAACTAGCATAAGTATTATCATTTTAAGATTAGCTTTTATATAAAATACTTAAATTGGTTGAAGTCTTACAGTTTTTATGTGAAGGAAGCTTGATAAATCTTTTCTTTCAACTTTGTCAAAATTATAAGCATTTAAATGATATCATCATACATACACCTTGAAGAGAAAACATTTCTAAATCAGTAATATTAAAATTCGATATGAAAATTGATATTACAAAAGTAATATTTGATTTCAGCTGTGAGAAACAAAGATTTTGCACTTCACAGTAAGAATAACTGCATTTCATAAGAACATTGAGACTCAGAATACCAAGAGCAAGGCAGTTTGTTTTAGGAGTTTGCAGAGCCAGGCGTCTAGCACAGAGGGCAGGCACACTGACTGCAGAGACGTCTTTAAGGCCTACCACTAAGCCCCTTCTCCCTGCCCTTTATTATCTTGGGGATCAGGAGGGAACACTCTTACATGTCATCTTTGACTTGTCTTGTCCTAGGTTATTTATGTTTGTCTTTTATCAACAAAAATAAGCATGTGGGGTTCATCTGTAAGTTTTACAACCTGTTTATTTTTAAGTCTTTTAGGGTGTATAACCTTGTAGGCAAGTTTGGCTGTCAATATTTTTCTGCTTTAAACTTTTAGTTGATTGGGATGGGCTTATCCAGCAATGTGTGTATGTGTGTGTGTGTGTGTGTGTGTGTGTGTGTGTGTGTGTGTGAGAGAGAGAGAGAGAGAGAGAGAGAGAGAGAGAGAGAGAGAGAGAGAGAGAGAGAGAAGGAGAGTTTAGCTTAGCTGTGAAGCAAGGTGGCACACAGTGGGAACAGATGCAGAGACCCACGCCAAACGTTAGGGGTATTTCCAGGAATCCTGTGGAATCCTGCAGAAGAAGGAGCAGAAGTATTGTAGAACTCATTGATGTCCAGGGCAGCACAAGAAAACCCACAGAATCAACTAACTTGGGCTCACAGAGATCAAACTGCCAATCAGGGAGTCTGCATGGGACTGATCTAGACCCTCTTTTGTTATGTGACAGCTGTGTAACTTGGCTTCTTGTGAGACTCCTGACAGTGGGAGCTGGGGCTGTTTCTGACTGTGTTGTCTGCTTTTGGGACAGATTCCTCCTACCAGATTCCCTTGTCTAATCTGAATAGGAAAGGAGTTGTCTACTCTTACTGCAACTTGTTGTACCATGACTGGCTGATATCCATGGAAGACCTGCCTGTATCTGAGAAGAAACAGTGGAGGAGGAGTATCTTAGGGCAGAGTGGGAGGGGTGGAAGGAAGAGAGGGAAGAACTGAGAAGAGGGGAGGGAGGGGAACTTAGATTGGGATGTAAAATCAGAACAACAAAAACTAAACAACAAAAGATATTTAATTTCTTTATAGTAGTTTTTATTTGATTGGTTTCATTTGTTTTTGAAACAGGGTCTCTTTTTGTAACCCAGGCTAATCCTCAAACTTGTGATCCTCCATTCTCAATTTTTTGAATTCTGTGATTACAATCATGAGCAACTGTGGGATTCTCTATGGAATGAGGACTCTGATCCAGTGAGAGTCGAAGAGAGGAGCTGCGTTCACAGGCAGACTGTAGTTGGGACAGCTCCTGGGAGACCAGTCCAGAGTCCAGCTGCATTTCCATGCAGACTGTAGTTAGAACAGCTCCGGGACAGCTCCTGGGAGACCAGTCCAGAGTCCAGCTGCATTTCCATGCAGACTGTAGTTAGAACAGCTCCTGGGAGACCAGCCCAGA
>JAQHUG010000132.1:5066184-5079968 GCA_028555095.1 Dicrostonyx torquatus
TGAGACAGGGTTTCGCTGTGGCTTTGGAGCCTGAGCTGGAACTAGCTCTTGTAGATCAGGCTGGTCTCGAACTCACAAAGATCCGCCTGCCTTTGCCTCCCAAGTGCTGGGATTAAAGGCGTGTGCCACCACCACCCAGCAAGACAGTGACATTTTAAATTCTGTGAATAGAAATACACATGTCAGTAACATTGAATTTGTTCTTACATGTAGTCCAGCTATTAGGACATATTGTGGTCAGCGTTGAAGACAGTGCTCAGCTTTTGGTATAAGAAGTTTCCACTGCAAAGATCATGTTTTTTTTTTGTTGTTGTTTTTGTTTTTTGTTTTTGTTGTTGTTTTGGTTTTTTTTTTTGCAAACTTTACTTGATGATCCATATGTTGAGGCCCTGATGATAGTGCTGATAATGTTAATGATGAAATCATGAAAATATGAAAAGAGAGTACAGTTGGCCTTGGGTAAATTTTGGAAACTTTTGTGTCTTGTCACTGTGGTAGTTGTTTCCCCAGAAAGCATGGTTTCTGTCTTCTATGTACTGACCAATACTCAGACAGGTCTTAATTGACTATCTGCAGGGTTCCCACTCTGCGGAGCTTCCTCCTCTTTGATAATAGAGCCATGCAGTGTACATAACTTTCCCTTTTACCATCTGACCTTCAGCTCATCAGTGAGATGACCAGGCTCTGTACAATTCCTGCTACTTTGGGGGGTGCTATAGAAAATAGCTGTAGGCTAATAACTGGCATAATTTTAGATTTCAGCTTATTAATTTCCATTTTCACAGCACATAAAGTCTTTAGATGCTTGTGTTCCAATGCTTAAATGGTCATTTCACAAGTTATGTCCTGTGTTCCAGTCCTCTAAGGAAAATAGTAAATCTTGAAATTGGAAGAAAAACACAGTACATTGAATTCTTTCACAGCATTTTTATTTTTTCTTTCATCCTTTTTAGATGACCTTTCTTCATGTAATTCTCATACATTAAATCTCTGTGTTTGTCTTAACTTCATAATGTAGAATCACAAAGTCTTATTTACATTCTAGAATATCCAGAGATCTTTTTATAATATGTGCATGTCTATGATAAATATAAACTTATTTATAATATTATATATGTATATATAATCTTCTCACTAGATGAAAATAATTTCTCTACTCATTTTCAATAAACAAAATTGTCTCTACATATTGTCAAATGACTTTAGGGAGGAGGATAAAGGTTTAAAAACTAAACTGTGCAATCTGAGCTTGCCCTTGCCCTTTCTAAATTCAATCTTCAAATTTAATCACATAATATATGATTCATACCTCATATCATGATATTGTCAAATGCTGTGTTGCATTTTTCTAGTACTACCTTCATTTAGGAAGCATATTTATATGTGCTCTTTTACACTTATCTCCAATGATTTGTATATACTTACCTATCCCATGTCTGCTCATTTGAGTTTTGGTATTCTAATCCCACAGTCTTATGAATTGTAACCTGTCTGGAGCCACCTTTTTGGGGTGACTTTAGCCATGATCCTAGCCACAACAGGTTTGTACATTCCAGGGTAGGTGTGTGAGGATTAGAAATGTTGGATAGGAGGAGCAGAGATAGGAAAGAAACAGAGACATAGGATAGTATTGGGGTGTGACTCTGTGAATGCTGAATGTTATTTATTTTCCATACACTTTTATGCCCCAGTACAAAAGAGGGGGGAGAAGACAAAAGACTGTTTTTACATGGTACAAAGGACAACCAGAACAATCACTTGCCCCAATACTTGAGGCATCTAGTCATCAATTTCTGAGCAAAGCTTTAGATGTGTGGACAGTAAAAACACACTGGATTAAGTATCCTGCAGGTGCTGCTCCCTAGGTCAAACCTCCTATTTCAAAAGAAGGAACAGAACTATGCCTAAATTTTCTGAGTTTTGGCCAGGGCAGAGCAGATCTACTTCTATGGGCCATTTTAATGTTCAAAACAACAAGTAACCACACCCTAGGTCAGGGTGTGTAGCCACACTTGTTGTCAACAATTTTGAGCAAGCAAAATAAACTCAAACTCTCTGACCTTCACACAAGATGGAATAGGCTCACATTTTAGGGTCCCAACACTAACCTTTATCATATATTAAAACTGAGCTTCCATCTTAGCTTTTGCCATAATTCTACTTTTAATTTTTCAATCTGTACAATCCCTACAGTGACTTAAATTTTGCAAAATTAGAAAGTAAGGGCACAATTAAGAAAATATTTGCTATTTCTTTTAACTTTGAGAATGATTATTGAACTTGTGTCATAGATCACATGTATTTAGTTTTATGTTAAGGTAAATTATTCACAGATTTTGAATATAGTTTCTGCATTGTAAACTTATTTATTTATTTTCTTTTACTTTTCTGTCTTTTAACTTATATTTCAAAAGTAATAGGAAAATAAAAACACTAGATACATCATGTCACCATGTTAAATTGGACCTCATCAGAGAATGTTTATCTTGAAGGTTTGGAGAGAAGATGGAACATAAAGATTAGCAAACTGAAGGAATGGCTACTTCTTCATTTATTTAAGAATTGGAAATGAATTAACTCTATTAATAATAAATCATTTATTTGCAGTTTTATTTTCCAGAAATGTTCTTGAAAGCTTTCCAAAATCTAAAAATAATCAAATATTCCTGAGGCTGATGAATTCTCTATGTTAATCAATAAGTTTTATGAGGTTACAGATTCAATCACATTTTTTTAGCAAAAAAACAACATATTTTTAGAAATACAATAGCCAATTTCATCCTTTTACAAACATCAGTATTACATATCACCCATATGTACTAGGTGATCAGCTATTTGGTACCTTTTGATGTATTTAAGTACTTGGAACAAAAGACATACATAAAACAGATACCTAAGTCACAAAGCACAGTTTCCACTAAATTTTTTGTTTTATAAGGGCAGTACATTCTAGGTGATAGTACAGAGTAGTAAATATATGCCTAGACACAGTAATTTGTTATCATTATCACCTATTATTTACTTCTAATTGTTCTATGTGCTGTCCTTTTTAATGTCTGAGAGTGATTCTGTTAGATACACAAACACATGAGTAATGCTGTTACAGCACTGTCACAGTTATAAACTCACTAGGGGACAGACGTGATTCATCTTTATTATAATAGTACCACTGTCAAATTTACAGTCTGTTATTGACCAGAATGTTGTAATGTAGGTGTGTGATCATGTCGGTTTCTTTAAGGTTTGTTCATTATTCTTGGGGTGTAACTTCCACAGATGTCCCCCATGATATGGGGCTCAAGCAAGATACAAAATGACACCTTTGAAGAAATCAGTCATTGGTGGGGACTGCATTATTACCCTACTGCACACCAAAATTGTTATCTATGACTTTGGAATAGCATGGTGGTGCACTAATGTTATCCCTGAAGGACTGTGATGCAGGAGCATCAAAAAAATCTAGATTATCCTGTATTATACAGTAAGATTTATTTGAAAACAACATATTTATGGTATTTCCTCTCTCTCACAGACACACATGCACACACACACACACACACACACACACACACACACACACACGTGTAATGTATCCCAATAGGAATTTAAGTGATAGTCCTTTGATATATGGTATTTTCCAGTTAATTATATATTTCATGTACTCTTAAAATAATGCATTTATATTTCATTTTAAAATAAAACTAATTAGATCCATATTGTTGGTTAATCACTATTTATTTTTGATGATTTTGAATATACTGTATGTCAAACAGTTTGATTTCAGAGTTCATCAATACTTAAATTACTTTATTTTTTGCTTCATGACTGGAAACAATAAAGTTTTAAAAGTAACCCAAGTTCTGAACACCTCTCATTAAAACCTTCATGTTACACTATTACGTGAGACTTTTTTAAACCTTTACACAATAATTCTATATAAGTTCACGTTTTATTTAAGCCACTTAAATAAATCAATTATGATTTCCCGGCCCTAAAGGAAAAGCATGCTTCCACTTTCAACATTATTTTCTTGCTTTGTGTTATGTCTTTTTCCCATAACATACAACAGACTTCTGTAAAAATAGTCAAGCATAAGCTCTCCATGCTGTCACTAGCCCTCTTCACCTGCACCCTTTACAATGTGACCTTCAAGGCCCAATCAACAGGGAGGACATCATGCACTCTGCTAGAAATCCGGGCAACTTCCCAGAGCTAGAGAGGTCATGAACCTTGAAAAAGAAATTGTGTTCTGATAATTTTTAATCTCAAAGGTTATTTATAACTTTCAGGGAATGTTGATCTTTTTACTCTAGTCTGCAGAAGTAAAAACAACATATTTCTCAATATCTCATAGATATTTGTTTTATGTTATCATTTTAAAATATGGTTGTGAATTACTCAGTATGGAATGAGTGGAAATTTATTTAGAATGTGATTTCAGATCATCATCAACAATTTCTGCCTTTTTAGAGACTCCACATCTGGAGAATAATTTTTATAGAAGACAACTGGACCGAAAATTCTAATTTACCATAATTTTTGGGCTATAGCTTTTCTAGTGTGCTGGACAAACCAGCTCAAACCAGCTCAAAGGAAATACAAAGTAATTGCGACAAAGGACACTAAATTTATTTTGAATAATGTTTCATGGAACACATCACTCTAATAAAATATTTTACAATTTTAATCTCAGATTGAAATAAAATGCTATTTTCTGCCATACTACTACAATCAAAATACTATTGTTTTAATACATTTATAGGGACAATTTAAGTTGTATATTATAACATTTATGCATTTTAATTACAACTTTAATAATCTTAGTAACATTATAGTGTCCTTTGTTGTCAGTCACCTGTCACACAAGACCTATGGAAGAGTAATGTGTACTCTTACCCACCGAGAAATCCCCTGCGTTTGAAACTTTTGTTTTGAAAGACTATTTAATTAGGGATGGAAAGATGTCCCCACAGTTATGAGCACTTGCTGCTCTTGTAGAGAACTTGATATAATTACCAGCATTCACATAGCTCACAACTGATGGTAATTCAAGTTTTGGCCTTTTTGGTTATTAGGCAAGCATGTAGTGCATGTACATATGTGCAGAGAGAACACACACACATCTTTAAAATAAGAATATTTGATTTAAAAACAAAATATAGTTTTCACATTTCAAAGACAAATATTTTTATTTTATATTCTTGCAAAGAAAAAATATGCTGTCTTTTGGGGTAAAATAATAATTTATTATCCAGATCCTAGCATTAATTCTGAGTACATTGCTTTCCTGCTTTGGTAGTCAGTTAATATTGGTGCTGTAGCCATTGATTTTGACTGATGGTTCATTTATGGGGCTAGGGGATGATGTGCACTGCTCCCTGGGAAGTCGGCTGGGACAGTTTACCTGCACACCTGCACTTGACACTTCTGTGCAGTATACACTTCATTTTCCCATAGCTTGCATCTGAATTCAGGAAAGAAGTGTCCTAAACAATAAACATTCCAGAAGGTGTAGGCAGAGGCTGCAATGTTTTTCATGTGCCGCCTTGGAAATCACAGTTTAATTGTTGCTGCAAATTATGGAACGTACTTTTGCCAAAATTCAGTTCAGGAAGTGTCTGACAAGTTCTGGGTGAGCGTTGAGAGGTGTTATTCTTTATTAGGGGTACCTCTTGAGATTGTCTGACATAGTTCTCTAATGGACCCCAACTCTTTCCTTCCATCTCAATACAAAGTACACTCAGTTCTTCTCAAGAATCTCATAGCTTGTATTATTGTTTTATCTCATTAGATTTAAAGTATAGACATTTATCTCCACATTAACCCAAGGGTAAATTAGAGTCCTTAATTAAGATACTACTTCATCAGAAGTTCTGCAAATACAAAAGATAATTTGCCTCCTAAGGCTCCAGTACTGAATGTTGGAATGTGATCAGTGACATGGGCAAGACCATTTGAAATGGAAAATGGAGGGAGAACAGTAGTCCCTGCTTAACAGCAATTTTGAACACCAGCTGGGCATTCTACAGTGGTCTGGTTACTACGATGGAGGTCAAGTTCTGCTCTTTTCCATTTATTTTAGATTCTTGACTCCAGGGCAAGTCAGACTTTCCCCCAATATCAATGTCCCATATTCTCACCTGAGGATCTATCTATATAAATGTAACATACCTGAAGTTGGGATTGGAGAGATGACTTATCAGTTAAGAGTACTTACTACTCCTACTGAGGATCCAAGTTTGGTTCTCGCTACCTAATTTAGGTGGCTCATATCCTGTGTATCTTCATCTCTAGGGAATCTCGTGCTCACTTCTGGACTCTGTGGGAAACTGTACTCATTTGTACTCATGCAATGCATTCCAAGTCCTAAAAGACCATGACAGCCAGTCCAGGGTACTATGCACTTCAGGCACAGGGACCAGATACTCCAGAGCTCCAATGGGCACAAATGGCTCCTCTCTGAAGATCAGCTTTCTCAGTACCAGAAGTTGTCATGTAAGCTTCCAAAGGAAGGAAGCAGCCAACAGTTCCACCATGACATGATGCCTATGAACCACAACATCAACCAGCATTGCATGATAACTCTAAGGGTGCAGTATTGGTTCAGATAACTTGCAAGTAACCAACAGCTTTATAATTGAATTTAAGACATACTCAAGAAGAGGATAATCATGCCTAGTACTGGAAATATAACCAGCTATCTGGAGCTAGTGAAGTCATAGCTTTCACTAGCTCTTGCAGAAGAACCTACAACCACCACTTAATTGCACCAGCATAATTCCTAACTGTGTTCTAACATTTTCCATTATGCCCACAGAAAAGTGTAGTCCTTACCTCTCACTGAGGAAGCTAAAACTAATCAAAATTCAGAGTTGTGAAACCTTTTCTGAAAGAATGTGTCTTCAAGACAACTCTTGAACTTCAGGCTCAAGGAACATTGGGGAGGAGAGGGATAGTCTGATTATATGAGCCAGAGTATCTCATAGATAGTTTGATGCCAGACTGTGTCTTTTAGTAACATCAGAAACTACACCCATAAATCCTCACCAGTATTATTGTCTGAACATGAACTGAGAGAGAACTATAACAACTGACATGCCAAAGATGACGGGAATTTCCATGAATGCTAGAAATGAAGAAAATGTCTTACCCAAGGAAAAGCACACTAATTGTTTATCCATCAAAATGATCAATCCTGACAAAGTATAAATATACATTATAGAAATTAAGAAAGTTATATCTAGGAATACATATGTTAATATGTATACATATATGCACATAACAACAATTAATGGAAAAATAAGACATGAATTTGAAAGACAGTAAAGAAGTGGATATGGAAGAATTTGGAGGGAGGGAAGAGAAGGTAAAATAATATAATTATATTATCTTATCAAAAATATAAGAAAATAATAATAGATCATAATAGTAATAATAAATAGACTTTAGATATATTTTCATTTTCACTTGCTGAACCCTTGCACTGCAGATTGGTATGATTGTTTCAAATATTAATTTGACGTGCTACATTGAGGAGCTGTAACCATAAACCATATCTAAACCCACATTTTTTTTTCTGAGAGAATACCTTTCTACCTGGGTGACAAAGACTTCTCTATGTCATGATTTTTTTCATGTTCTTGTCCAGTAAAGAGGCAAGCTTCTGAGATTTAAAGAAAAACTTCATTTTCTAGATAAGAAAATTAAGGAAACACACTTTTAAGACCTTGGAAAACATTTCCTGAATCATTAGCTGAAAGGGTCTAGGAAACATACTCTTGCTATTCTTAGAACTCCTTTTCCACCTAGTTGTGGAAGTCTCAAGAAACTGCCTGAACTCCTTCTGAAGTTTTAACAAAGAGTCTACTAAAGCTTTCTAAATCTCAAATTCACCTGGAGGCTGTATTTTCTTCACAAGAGAACTCAGAATTTGGTCTTTGTCCAGATGTTATCTCTCATTTTGAGACCCTTGTGTTGCCTGAAGGGACTGGGTACAAAAAAGAGGCTGTATTTTGAGCTATAAGTTCTTATTTCTTACGTTTCCCCTAAATTCTGTTCAATATTTTAGTAGAACTGTCTGTAGCACTTCACTCTTTCTTTCTCTGCCTGTACTCTTCATACGCAGCTTAAAATAAACCAGCTGGCATCTTTTAATGATCTTCTGGGGAAAGACATCCTATGCTGTATCAATGTTCTCTAGTAAGAAATTTTGTTACCCTAGGCAGTAATGCATCAAGTAGAGTAAATGGTGAGAGAGTGTTTCACCTATGTGAAGGAAACAATGAAGCACGTTCTTTGTAAGAAGTTCAAAAGGGCACTGAAACTATCTCAAAACCGTTCTTTTTATTGTCATTGGGAGGCAGCAATTATAAACAATGCAGCTGAAAATATTTCTTCCTATACACTGCTCTCACTCTTCTCTCCTGTGGATATCATTCCCAAGGTTACAAAATGCATGTGGCAAGAATTTTCACAGGTGTGATTAGACTCCCTAATCAGTTGTACTAATCAATAGGTAGGCCTTGGAAGCACGATCAAACCAAGAAGTTTCTAAGGGGATAGAATGGTTAGACTCAGAAACAGAGTATATTACCTTGCTGACATTGAAAAAAATAGTCCACCTCATGAATTGACTAAGATGGCTATGATTTCAGAGGGCAACCAGCCCAGCTACAATGTACCAGACCTTCTGACCTGTAGACATTGTGAAATAATAGTAAGTATTGTTTTAAGTCATCAAATACATCATGATTTTTACCTGTATATAGAAAGTAACTATATTTTGACTGCTATTTTACTATCATAAGAATTCTTATGGTAAAATAGTTAGCAAGTGTAGACTAGTGGTCTACAAAATTCATTGGTGTATTATGTTAATAGTTTATCACATTTTGTGATGTTACTAAAGCAAAACAAATGCAACTTAGGAGATAAGCATAAGTTATTTTATACACATAGCTGAAGAAAACTCATTCCTGAAGGTTGTAAGACCTATTGCATCATGCTGATGTCTGTGCTGGGCATTGAAGATAAGTAACAGACAAACAGAAAGGCAAAGGAGAAAGGACATTTGTCTAGCACGACCCCATCAGTGAAAGCTGAATGTCTGGAGGAGTGATGTCAACTTACAGATACAGTCACTAGTAAGGGTCTAAATTTGGAGGATAAATTTTTTTCTTTGTCTTAGTAAGTGATAGAAGTAATTAAAACATAGATGCTATATTTAGGTTAGGATATTCTACTGATGTGATAACATACCAAGAGCAAAACCAATTTGATCAAAAAGGGGCTTACTTCATCGAACAACTTTCAGGTCGCACTCCACCACTGAGAGAAGTCAGACCAGGATCTCAAGGCAGGAACGTAGAGGTAAGAAGTGAAGCAGAAGTATGGAGGAGTGCTGCTTACTGAATTGCTCATTATGACTTGCTCAGCCTCTTTTCTTGTGTAACCTAGTACTGCTTGCTCATTAATGGCAGCACCCATAGAAAGTTGAGCCCTGCCAAACCAATCATTGATCAAGAAAATTCCCCACAGGCTTGCTTATAGGAAATCTAGTGGACGTATTTTCTCAGCCAGGAGTCCTCTTCAAAGATAATTATAGCTTATGTCAAGTCGAACAATGAAGACCACCGAATCCCTGTCATCTTGACAAATGAATTCATTATTACTAAATCACAACCCTTCCTTTCTTGTTTATTTCCAAAGTTCTCATGTAAAACAGTTTCAACTTTTAAAAGTTCTACAGTCTTAAAAATATAAATCACTTTAAAAGTTCCATCTCTAGGAAAAAAGATTGTTTCAAGGGGGTTGCCCAGATCTCCCTTGGAAGAGGAAATAGATGAGATCTCATGAGTAGACTGTGAGCAGCTGGGAATGTGAACATGAGGGATCAGGTTGTGAGGGGAGAACTGAAAGTGACTATTGGAAAGGGGTTGCAGTTTAGGGTCAGGCAAAAACCTGGTTCAAAGGAATTTTTCAGAAATCTACAAGGATAACCCACAGCCAAGACTCCTACTAATAGCAGATTCATAGCTTTAACTGGCCATACTCTGTGACTAGGCAAGACTTCAAGTGGACGGACTAGGAAACCAATGCAGGCACAAAACCTTCAACCCACAGTCTGTCCTGCCTATGGGATGTGCTAGGGTAACGGTGGCCTAGAGATTAAGAGAATGCCCAACCAATTGACTGGTCTAGCCTAAAATCCATGCCATGAGATTAAGCCCATTCCTGACACTGCCTAATGGTATCCTGCTAAATCCATAGATTGGTGTCTAGCCCAATTGTCATCAGAGAGGTTTCATCCAACAACTGATGAAAAAGATTCAGAGACCTACAGTCAAACTTCAGACAGAGGTTGGGGAATCTTGCAAAAGAAGGGGAGAAAGGATTTTAGGAGTCAGAGGGGTCAAGGACACCATAAGAAAACCTACAGAATCAACTAACCTCAGCCCATAGATGCTCATAGAGTCTGAACCAACAACTAGGGAGTGCATGGAACTGACTCTGCACTTATGTTACTGTTGTGTAACTTGTTCCTCCTGTGGGACTCCTAAGAGTAGGAGCAGAGACTGTTTCTATATTTTATTAGCTTCTGGGAACTTACTCCTCATACTGGGTCTCCTCACTCAGCCTTAATACCTGGGGATATGCTTAATCATATCGCAACTTTCCATGCTATGTTCTTTTGATATCCATGGGAGACTTGCTCTTTCTTAAACAGAAACAGTGGAGGAGTGGATTGGAAATGGGAACAGAGGAGAATGTGGGAGGAGGGACTGTGAAGAGAGGCAGGAAAGGAAACTGTGGCTGGATGTAAAAACAAGCAAACAAAATAGTCTCTTTGGAATACCCAAAATATCTTTAAAACTTCAAAATGTAAAATTCACAAAACACAAAGCCTTTCTAAAACATCCATAGTCGCTCTAAAATATTCTGAATATCTCAACTGTGGATTCCTATGAAATCAAAAATGATTTAAATAATCTTTTATTCTAAAAAATAGGAATGAAGACATGGTAACATTCAAAACAAAACAATATCAAAGTCCAATGGAGGGTAGTGCAGTGGCAGATACCTGGGACTCAGATCTTCAGGGCTACAGAGAGTCTAGGCAGGATTCTCTAGTTATCTGAATCTTCCATCAGTAGTCCATGAAACTTGTGTCATAGTCCTTGGCTGCCTTCACTCCACATTTGCTACACTTGGTGGTTGTTTCATGATACTGGTACCTCCAATATGATGAGGTGTTCACTGAACCTGTGTGGGAGGCTGCCTTTTTGTTCCCTGCTGTGCAGCCCTAAAATAACCACACAGAAACTGAATTAATTAAATTACTGTTTGGCCCATTAGCTCCAGCTACTTATTGGTTAACTCTTACATCTTAATTTAACCCATTTCTATTAATCTGTGTATCTCCTCATGGCTGTGGCTTACTGACAAGGTTTTGGCTCATCTGTTCCTGGTGGCATCTACATGGCTACTCTGCCTTCTTATCCCAGCATTCAGTTTAGTTTTCCCCACCTAGCTCTGTTTTGCCCTGCTATAGGACCAAAGCAGTTTTGTTTTCATTAATGGTAATCACAGCATACAGAGGGGACTCCCACATCAGAACCTGGTCTGCATCTTCACCAGTAGCCTCTCCATTGTTCTCTTCATGAACTCTAGCCATATCATAAAGTGACAAGGCTTACTTTGTCTCTGTGACTCTCTCAGTTATGGTGCTTCCACTGAACTGAGGCTGTTTCTTCACCAATTGCCTCCCCTCTCCAGGCTCTCAGAGATCCAGTTCTCAGCTGCTTTCCATAACTCCCTTTATACCTTCAGAACTAGTACTGCCTTGAGAACTCTTACACATTACCAAATTTGGCTACCAGCTTGGAGGATAAACTTGGCCCCGTCTGGACCACCAAATCTATGTGCTAATCCTGAGGAAACACTTTCCTGAAGATTTTGTCTATATGATGGTTGTTTCATTAATCACAGCTGAGTCTTTGACCTCTGCCAACTGGTGTCAATTGCCCCAGTAAAGCAAAGGTTTTGTCTTGTTGGTTCTAGTCTACTGTTAATGACAGCTGATACCTTAGTTCCAGCTGATGAGAATAGATTCCTTTTCTATTTTAGAAATATATTTACAGTGTTTTTCCTCTTTCATTTTCTCACTTCACACCTTGCATATACCCTTCTGTCTCCCCTTCAAATTAATTTTATTGTATGTATATGTATATATACATATATATTTCATTATTATGTCATATGCATACCTACACCTAGATATAACCTATACCATCTATATAAAGTTACTTGCATGTGTGTTTGACACTGGATAGCCAGTTGATGTGCTCCTCCCTGTTGAGGACCACCTCTTCTGCTCCCAGTTTACCTTATTACCTGTAGTTGTTTGTGTATCATAGAGGCCTTGTAGACTTTTCCCTCTCCACTCTGGTATGTATGTTGTTGTAGTCCTTGTTTAGGTCATGTTTATGCAGTCATATTGGGGAAACTTTGTGAGTGTAGCTTTGGATATTACTAGGCGACACAATCACACAGCAAACTTATTGATCTTCTGGCTCTTCTAATCTTTCAGCCCTCTCTACTGCGATCTTCCCTGAGCCTTAGGCACTAGAGAGTTTTGAAGATGCATCCATTGGGATTGGGTCCAAGTTGCTGTATTTTGACTGATTATACTTTTTTTTGTAGTGATCACTGTTGCAAAGAGAAGTTTGCTTGATGAGGAATGAAGACTGTGTTTATCTCTGTATATAAGGACAAATAATATGAATTTCTAGAGATTATGCTGGTTTTATAAACTAGCATTTGTAGATTTTCTCTAATAACTACGATTTCTCTGGCACTGAGTAGCTATATTTCAGTGCCAGTCATGGTTGTCCTCTTTTTGATCAGACCTAAATTCAAATAATCACATAAAATTTCCTGATAAAGTCAGGTTCCTTCTGGAATCTCACAAGCTAGGTCTCTTTCCAATGCATCACTCTCAACATTATCTTCCAAGTTCCTATATTGAGCCCCCAAAACCCAATGGCTTTTCTAGTTCAAAATTCTACACTTCTTCTATAATCCTCCCCTAAACAGCACAGCAATACTTTACTCCTGGTACCAATTTTTGTCTTAGAGTTTCTATTGCTGTGATAAAATATCATGACAAATAGCAGCTTGGGGAGGAAAGGGTATGTTTTATCTGAAAACTCTCAGGTCATCATACTCTATCCACTGACAGAAGTCACAGCATAAACTCAAAGCAGGAACCTGGAGGCAGGAACTGAAGCAGAAAACATGGAAGAACACTGCTTACAAGATTTCTATTTAAGTCTTGATTACCCTGCTTTCTTTTCTAAGCCAAGATCTTCCCCACCGTGTGGCACTATCCAAAGTGACCTGGACCCTCTCCCATCGATCATCAATCAAGGAAACAGTCTTTGTATTTTCCTATCAGCAATCTAATGGAGGCATTTTCTCAAGCAGGGTTCCTTTCCCCAGATAACTAGTTCTAGTTTGGGCCAAGTTGATCAAAAACAAAACAAAACAAAAAACAACTAGAAAAGACATCTTTCATAGGAGGTCACTAGAGAAATTAAAGCTAATCACCTGTGCTTCTGAACTTTCATATTTTTAATAATACCTAAAGTATGAGGATAGGCCAAAGAATTTAGGAATAAAAAAATAAGTATTTCACAGCTGTATTTCAGGTAAAGTGATACTTACATACAGCTTTGAAGGCTGCATGATTTAGCCTGATATATTTGCTTTCCTGTTAAAGGCCT
>JAQHUG010000132.1:5080808-5092750 GCA_028555095.1 Dicrostonyx torquatus
TGTTGGAATTAAAGGTGTGTGCCACCACTACCTGGCCTCTATGGCTAACTAGTGGCTAACTTTGCACTCTGATCTTCAGGTAAACTTTATTTGTTAGAACACAAACTATCACCATGTTACATAACTGATGTAATTTATAGAACAAGACTTAAATCCTTATAGAAACTTTCTTCATTTTGACCCCACTTAACTTTGTCTTCCCTATTATATTTAAATACTAATATTAGGAAACTGGAGATCAAGACCTCTTGCAGTCACAGAATATCCTATTTGGGATCAAAGGCATAGGTCAGTTAGACCACTTCTTTCTTGTTTCATATCTCTAAGTCTTAAGACTTCTAATGTGACCCCTGTGAATGCTGAAAATTACTTTGCCACTTAGAAGTGGTTCTTCTTAGCCTGCTGCGTAAAAAGGCTCTTCAACATGAATTAAGACTCACAGAAAGCATAGAGATAAATGTTATTCATCATCTCTCACACTTTCTCTCTCCTTCCCTCCCCACTCTGTTTCTCTCCCATCCTTCCTCTCTCTCCTTTTTAAAAAGGTATCATGTTATAGTCCTAAATACAGTATATTATATGATTCTCTGGGTAAGTTCATGCCTGAGTACGATTAGAGTTTAGTTTCATTTTCAAATTTTCTTATCTGTCATGAGAAAGGTTCAATTTTGATGTTTAGGAAGGAAGAGGCAAGCCATTGCTGTCTTTCATAAATCAACACTTTTCTCACAATTTCCTACTAACATTTTATGTAGTTAAATTTTCAATAAATTATACTAGTATTTGTATCCAAAAACTATAATATAAATTGTGTGATAGTATTTTAGTGTCAAGGATTCCCAAAAGTTGGAATGGCACTATGGGTGTCTGAAGTTTCCTGAGACGATTGCCTGGAATACCTATGCATATCCCTTCTTAAACATATGAAGGACTATCTTGTATTTGGGCTTCTTTCTGTTTGGCAGAGCATAATGGCCAGGAAACATATAAGTTGGTTCATGTATGTTTTCATTCCATCTAATAGTCAATTATAAAATAGTTTAAAGGCAGTAGGTAAAAAAAACCATGACTATCCCTTTGTAAACTGTCCAGGGAATATAACAAAACCAATGAAGATATGTTTTAACAAGAACAAATATTATGGTCATCTTAGCAGTCAACAGAGGTAGTTTGCGCCTCCTTTGACATCGTTATCATGAATGGGTGAATGGGAAGTGATATGCTATTACAGCGAGGATGGTTTTTCTGTTATTAGCAGAGTAGATGTTCCACTGGTCTGTCTCCTTTTGCAGAGAGTACAGTGTGGTGTTCTTGAACTTATGTTGCACAGATATATGAAGCTTTCTTTTACCTTTGTACTGATAAAGGTTAAAACATATGATGGGGTGCAAAAGAAACTACATAAGATTATGTTTCTTTGCTTTTATTTTTTTCATTGTTGTTTTTTAAAAATTATGTGTATATGTGCATGTGCTTAAATGTGTGTATGTGCAGCGAGTGCAGGTGACTACAGAGGGCAGAGACATTAAGATCCCCCTGGAGCTGGAGATAAATGAACCTACACTTCTTAGCGTTCCTGCAAAAAGCTGTCCTCTCCTAATAGAAATGTATATGAAAAACTGAAATAGTTATGTCTGCAAAGTTTCACTTCACATACCAATGCACTAGGACTGTAGTCGTCTGTGTAAGTTAATTACACTGATGCACATGTACTCAGTCCTGTGGAATGCCTTAAGCAGTATGTCCTTAGGTTTTGTTCTAAGGAGTAAGATAGACATAGAACTATTGACCCCACAGATTTGCACTTCAAATGAATGAATTTCAAGTAAAAAACTATTTCTAGGTCACAAAAGTTAAAAGTAGCCGTGATTTGTGTGATCTTAGAGAGACAAGGATGAAGATGAGAATCAAAGATGTTTCTCATTTCGTCTCAAGGTAGCAAAAGAGTAGGATGTGTTTTCTCCATTTGTAAACCCACATGTTTTATGGCATTATGTCCCACAGAATGAAATTTGAACACAGGAAACATTTTCTCTACTTTGTATTGCATCAACTCAGAGGATAAGAATCAGCATGGAGGGAAAAAAAAGAACAGCCTTTGCTTTCTAGGTGGATACTAACTTAGAGAATCTAGGTATGATTTTTTATGAAATTAATAAAAAGAATGTTAAAACTTTATAGCATGTACATTAGTGTTTTTCAAGAAAATTTAGCTTTCAAAAGTAATGTTGGAGCCACTCCCATGCTTAAAATTAGTCTCAAGAATGAAAGAAAGCATACTCTTAGAGGGGAGAAGACATGGGTGTTAGATGTAGCTCAGTGTTGCCTCATTATGCCCCTTTCCTATTTATTGTAATGGTAATATATAGTCTGTGCTACAGTATGTTGGAAGCATGTAATTTGCATTTTTCTTTTATAGGAGGTAGCAGTAGACATTGCCTGGAGTCTCTGAAAGACTTTGGATTTAGTATTTTAAAATAGTTTTCAGATTGTGAAAGACTATTGGGAGTTTCAAAGTTGAATTAAATGCATTTTTCTTATAATGTGCCTACAACTCTATTCTAGAAATAGAATGTGATGGTTTGAATGATAATATTCTTTATAGGCTTGTATATTTGAACACTTGGTTTCTAACTGGTGGAACTGTTTGGGAAGGATTAGGAGGTGTGATCTTGTTGGAGGAGACGTGTCACTGGGAATGATTTTGAGATTTCAAAAGTTTATAACAGGCTTATTCTATCCCTCTGATTCTAACTTTTGGATAAGAAGCAAGTGCTCAGTCATTGTTCTCAACTCTTTGTCTGCCTTCCTGTGGCCATGTTCATTGCATTAATGATTATGGACTCACCCTCTGAATATGTATGTAAGCCCCTGATTGAATGTTTTCTTTTAAGTTTTCTTGGCCATGGTGTCTCTACTAAGACATTAGATTTCTATTGCTGTGACAAAGTAATGAACTTATGAAGAATACAGACCTGCTCTCACACAATTTCCATTCATGATTGCTTAACCCAATCACTTTGAACCTATGGCAAGGAAGAGCAGCATGGAGAAAGCACATGTGATAGAAAAGCTGTTCATCTCATATATGCTCAAAGCGAGAAGAGGGCTGAGAACCTAATGTATTTGTCAAGGAAACCACTCTCACTAACCTACTTTCTCTTACCCAATAGCATGATGAACTATGGAGAAAGATTATAATACATGAACTTTTGGGAGATGTTTATGATATTGACCATAACTACGTCCTCAATAGCATTCTTAAAATACCAACAGCATTGAACAGACATTGACACCACATTTTGTACATACAAAAATATACTTGTACACAAGTGTGAGTCTGTAGATGCTAGTTTTATGATACTTCCATGTTGAAGACCCCTTGATTTTATGAAAAAAGCAAGTTAATCAATCTCAGCTTATTTAAATGAATAAAAAATGACTAGCAAAAAAACCCCATGATTTCATATACACTATGCATAGTCTCCTGTCACTTAAAGGAGATTTTACTGTCAGTATTGTTATAAAACATTCTTAATACATATCATTATTATGTCATTCTTCTGTGCTTTAGGTGAAAGTTCTAGAAAGGAATTTTATTTTTGAAGATTACATAGCTCTTAAGTATTAAAACAAGCAGGTATAAGAATGGCATTATGATATAGGATCATATTCCCAGAAGCTGAAATCATGCAAATTCTGGGATGTTCCAGTGACCTTTAGTCTTACCTATAACTTCCAGGATACTAAGTTAGAATCTCACAAGCAGCATGATTAATCTTCTTCTGACCTTGGGCTAGTTATTCATTCACAAAGGCTCACTTGGAATTCAGCATTGACATTCATATACTTGAACTTGGAATAGGAGCAGGGACATTGCTTGCATATAAAAATGATTAATTTCAGAATGTAATTAACTGATAAATTGTTTCATTGTTCTTCTAAGTGTTTTTCCATCTCTAGTTTTAAAACTAAGGTCTTGTGATATCATCTTTACTAAGAGTGTTCTTTTCCTGATGGTATCTTTCTGCTTCAGCTTAAAGAAAAAAAACATTCATTTAAACAAATGTATTGTCCACATTATGTACATAATAACACCCAAGACACTGCTAACCAAGTGAGCACAGAACAATGAGGAATTGGAAAAACAAGTGAGTGTCAAAAGGATCCAGAGCCAAGTATAAAGTCGACAGAGGCTCAGACAAGGAAAGGTGACTGTATCTCCAGGGTCACAGGAAACCTCTCAAATATGAGAAGAAATAGTGCCAGAAGATTAGCAGTCAATCTCCAAAAACAAAAAGGATGGAAAATGTAAGATGAAAAGTTATGTCTGAGAGAAAGATGTTGTTTCCGGAAAAGAAATGATTGGTTTCAAGATAAAGCAGAGACTAAATTATAGAAATTACATAAAGACAAGATTGTACAGCCCTAGTAAAGGCACCTGGAAGAAGTAATCAGTAAATTCTGACAGTAGGGGCTGTTAGCCTGTGCTAAAATTGCATTCTTACTTCCAGAGAAATTCATTTTTTTTTCAAAATAAGTGGTTCTTTTCTGTTATGGCTCACAGTTAGGTGAGATTTGTAGCCACTTCCTACACCCTTCAAGAAAGAGGACTAAAGAGTGCCATATGACTGCCAATTAAACTGAAGCTTTTTTGGTGGTTATGGACCACATCTGGTCATAAAGATCCTGTCATTTTTGTTTGTTTGTTTTCAGGATGGAAGGCAGGCAGGCATCTGTAATGTTGAGAAGTGGAGAAATCCTGGAGGAAACACAGTGATACTGGATTGGACACCATGACTTCCTCTGGGCAAAAGATTTTAACACGAGGAAAGGATGCTTGGGATAGGGAAAGAACAGATTCAAGTGATATTAAGGTAGAAGTTTAATGGGTTTATGAAAATACTGGGTAAGAATGATGAAGCAGGAAGGAGGGATGTTCCATTGCTTCTCTCCGTTTGATTTACTGCCAGGTGCCATTCTTTAAGTACCAACAGAAGTTGGAGGGCAGGAAGAGAAAGAGAAGGAGTCCAGTGTGCCATACAGTTCAACTCCAGGCAGGCGGCTAACACAGCATAGATATGGGTGAGTCAAATCTCCAGAGAGCTAGATAGTAAGAATCAAAAGATGATAAACTCCAGGAGGGAACCTTGTAGCAACTTGTAGAAAATAAGAAAGAAAAAGAGAGAGAGAGAGAGAGGGTAGAGGCTAGATTATGCAACATTAGGTAAAAATGTGCACATGGAAAGTACTGGGACCTCTGGGTAAAGCTAACAGGAGCAGCATGTCATCAGTACAAAGAGTCAGCTCTTTCTCTGTAGTGTAGACAAAGAAACATGGAAGTAATGAATAAAGGGAAAAGACACACTAAGTAACTTCATAACCTAATCATTTAAAAATTATTTCGGGGAGGTTTTGTTTATTTACTCTAACAACCTTACAACTATTTACATTTATCAAGCTTCCTATTTGGTAAATGACTACAGAAGACCAATATTTAAGGCTAATTTAAAAGTAAATTTTAATAAACTCTTTTAAGATTGTTAAAGTTGTATAAGAATTTAAAGAAGAAAACATTGAGGTAAGAATTTTATTCGGCAGCACAGGCTGGCCTTGATCTCCTGAGACTGTGAACTCAACTTTCATGAGCTCAGTACTATAGCCCCGCACTAGCACATTTTATCCAGACTTTTGTTTTTCCACTAATCACTGTAGGTCTTGGAAACCTACTGGATTTGTGGAGGAAAACATGGTTTGGAACTGCTGTCTGACTCTCCAGGACTTCTTTTACTATGGCGGAGCAACGTCATGCACTTTCAGGACCTGAGCGCTTGGCTTACCATAACTCCATACTAAGTCCGAGACGTGCCATCATTTATAAGCTTAAGGTTATGGATGTTCTGCTTGGGGAGACATTTATCTCTGAAAACATCAGTGTCCTTCTCTTTAATGGAGAGGTTGAAATAGATGTAACCATTGCAGATGTACTATCTGTTTGCTGAATGTGAAACTAATTTGTTTTGATAGATATGATCTATTCTGTGGGTTTTTTGAATTGAACTCCAAAATGTTCACAGAAATATGACATATTAAAATTAATAAGGTAAAAAAGAAATGGCTCGAGAGGAGGCTTACTGGCTAAGAATTTGTACTGCTCTTGGAGAGGACTCAGGTTTGGTTTCCAGCATCTATTTCAGAGAACTTTCTACAAGGCGGATCCAAGGACAGGTATTTCCCAACACACTTATTGCCATGAATGGTCTTCATCATAGTTCCTGTGGCCACATACCTGGCAGACATAGATGCCTGAAAACATGAAAGACTTGTTTAGGTTCATGCTTTCAAAGGGTTCAGTCAGTGTGGTAGAGAAGACGCACTGGAATGGGTCTGCTAGCGTCATTGTGGACCACGCAGTAGAGACCGGAGAAGTAGAGACCGGAGAAAACAGCCAGGCACAATGGAAATCTATCTCCAATACAATCTCAAATGTAAATTCAATACTCACTTTCTCTAGCAAGGTCCCTCCTCCCAAAGTTTCAAAGCTTCTCAAATTAGTTCCAGCAACTGGGGACCGCGCATTCGAAACACAAACATGTGGGATGCATTTTAGATTTAAGCCTTACAATAGCTGTTATTATTTTTAGAGTGGGGGAAAAATAACAGCTTTAATGGCTAAACTAGCTGTTAGATTAGCAAAAATAGAATTTTACCCAGCTCTGATTCTATCTTCCTGCCACTGTGCCAGACCAACACAGAGAAGAAATCCAAGGCATCCGTTGCCCTAAAATTTCTTTGAGAAATCAAGTAGGAAATATGGTCTTTTTTTTATTAGTCTTACTTCATAGAAAGTTAAAAACTTAAAGGAAAAATGGACCCACATTGGTGTCTGGGGTTTAGGTCAAACCTGGAAGAGAAAAATAAAAGGACTTTTCTTGAGCTTTTTCAAAGGAAAACTTCATAAGCTTCCCATAAGCAGAAAAGGAGCCTTTTGAAAAGCAAAACCATCTCAGAATGTGTTATTTCAAGGCAGCAGACACTGTCTTAGAGGGACGTGTGCTCTCTGTCTTCTGAGTTACTTTTCCACTTCTGACTTGACCTTCAGAAATCTATTTTGAGAACTAAGATAAGCACTGCTAAGAAACTGAACAATAATATGTAAGATCTGAGGAATTCTCACACATCTGGAGCCAGAGGACAGATTTGAATAAGGACAAAGATGGAAGTTGAAGCCAGGTGTTTGCACTGTGCTAATGGCATTCTTGCAGCCTGGAGTCACATACAAGGTAAAAACGGTATCTTTCTTTTCTTGAAATAAAGAATACCTGTAACCTGAGCAAGCTGACAAACAGCAAACTCCTCACCTCCACCTCATTATACTACATTCATTTCTCAGCAGAACAGGAGACATCTATCAAGGCAAGATGTCACAAAATAGTGATGTTTATTAAATTTATTAAATGTGATCAAAGTGTGGAGGGCATCTGTCGTGCAGTCATGAACTAATAATTCCCAATTTAGAGTTCCATATACATACATATATTTCAGACTGAACAGATGGTGGTGTATATGTTTTCAAATATACTTTTATCAAAATTTGGGAATTGTATTTATAGTATCACATTGTTTGTACATAATAGTAAACATACTTGTGACCAGTGAGATGGCCAACAGTTATTTCAAGAATTCATCTAAAGAGAAAAAAATATAAAGGATAAATCAAATATGATTTAAGATTTTGGATTTAGTATTTTCAATTTATAGAATTTGAAGGGATAAGATACTGAGTATACACATTTTCTTGCTGTTGCTTCAAAAATTACATATGGTTGGAATCTTTCTTAAATGTATCTATTTGCTATTCTATAAAAACATTTATTTGTAAAAGCAGTTATGAGTTATTTTACTTTATTTTAATTTAGGCAAAGCACAAAATGTAACAGAAGCTGAGACAATGTACAAAAGATACATGGAAAACCATATATTTCTTTGCTCCAGACACATTAATATTGTGTCTCATTCCCTCCTAAATCTGATACATTGTGGAATGTCTCATCAAGGTTTGCAGAATTCCCAGTCCCCAGGCTTTCAGTTTACATATGTATTTGCATTATTGAAACAAGACGTTAGTTCATAATTTTCAATTTTTTTTTATTTTTTATGTCTCAAGTCTCTTAACATCAGGTATTTTCTCTTACATGCTGTGTAACTCTGTACAGAATCCAGTTTGGAACTGAGATGCTATTTGAAGAAAGAAATGTTGAGAGAGGTTTTGGAGCTACAAGATGTTACCTTCCCTGAAAGAAACATGTAAGAGTTTCCTAAGCATGGTTTCCTAGGAGAGAGTCTAAGAAGTAGACCTCAAGTAAAGCGAGGCTTTCATTAAATGTTAAATTTGTAATATCCATTTGTCCTTAACTTTAGGAAAATCAGTATATTCTATTGGCAGGCAATCATTTGAATAGTGGAAATAACATGAAATAATTAAAATAATGTTCATATTCATCAGTAGATTCATAATTTAAGTAACACTCACTAACACCCACTCCCCACATATATGAATATATGAGATCTATTAAGGTAGAAAATATTAAAAGCCTATAGCAATAGAACATTCTTTAAATGATTTATCCACTAACTACTATACAATGAAGTTGAAACTGGTTTTTGCTATTCCCAAATGAACAGTATCACTATTAGCCATGAAGTTACCCCAATTACAACTTGTTTAATTTGGAAATTTAGAAGCAAATGAAGTGGAGGAGTATGAGGCAAAAGCACTCTCCCAAAGTCCAATTGAAATGTGTAGAGCAGAGGTTATGGGGCCTCTTATAGGTGCTTTTGCAGTAGTTATGCAAATTACCTTTCTCATATATCACAAGATTTAATTCACTTTTCCAAGGAGGTAAAACCTTTCATTTCCTTCTTTGAAATATATAATAAAGTATCGTGTCCATGAAGCCTCTTAAAGACACAAAAACATTAAAAATAGATCAGGATTAAATACTGTATCAAGACTTTGACTCCTGGTGTAAAGTATAATTCACTGTGTTTGGGAAGATGAAAGACAATTTCATGGATATATTTTTCTTTCTTGACCTGCACAAGTCACACTAGATTGGTAATATATTTGCACTGTGCATAAATCAACCAAATAAACTTCTTCAAAAGGTCTAACCAGCTCTTGTAGGCCAGCCTGGCCTTGAACTCAGAGGAATTCACCTACCTCTGCCTCCAGAGTGCTGGGATTAAGGCGCGCCCCACCACCACCCCTCTGGCCTTTTATATCTTGAGTGCTGTATCCCTTTCAGTTTTATGTACAAGCATTGTGCCTTAGAAAGAAATCTCAATAATATTGAAGTGCTTTCAGCCTTACTCTGTCTAATAGTCCTCCACTGAGTAATATCTTATGGTCCATACCCATGCTTTCTCCATTGGAAAACCTGATAGTTCTTTGAAGCTGTCTTGCATTCACTTTTGCATCACTAGATTTTGTCTTAATCTGGTATTCATTTTGTTTTAACTGCCATCCATTTGATAGGAGAGACATTTCCTTTGAGAGGCAAGTGAGAAGGGCAGTGAGGTAGTTTGAATGAGAAACATCCCCCATAATCCTGGCTATTGGTATTTAAATACATGGTGGCTTAGTTTGGGGATATTTAGGTCCTGCTGGAGAAAATACGCTTAAGGAGTTGGAGGGCAGATGTTGAGATTCAAAACCTTGAGCCATCTCTAGCTTGCTCTCTCTTTGTGCTGTCTTTGGAAATGTGACCTTGAAGCATGCCTTTTGCTTCCTGCCATGCCTCCCCAACATCCCCAACATAATAGATTCTTATTCCTTTAGAACTATAAACCAGAATAAATTCGTATATAAGTTGCCTGTGTTATGGTAATAAGAAAGGATGGTCTTTAGTTTATGATCACCTTGCTGTCCATGAAAATTCACCTGGAATTTGTCACAACCTCATTTTCTCAAGGCCCCCTCCCATTTGTTGGAAAGGGACAGGTAGTTGAACTTGACCTGACCACAAAGAACTAGTTTGACTTGGAAGCGTTGTAAGAAAGACAACTTGCACATGTTTTCAAGGTCGCTCTTCTTTTGAGTTACAATATGAAACTATCAGAATAAATAATATGTAGTGGGGAAGGAGAATGGTAAAGAAGAAACAATTCAGGTGACAGGCTTCGTTTGCCTTATAAAAAGTGAAATGTCCATTTTGGAATAAAATTATAAACTCTCTGGCTTTTAAAATCATAAAGTAACACCTTTGTGCTGCTTCATCTTAGGTCTTCACTTGTTTCATATTCAATGTTGAAGAAAATGTGGAATTCAGAGATTTCTAAAGTTCTATAAATAAGGACATCAAAATAACTTAAACAGGGACTGCAGAGTGTGCAGAAAATTAATTCACATAGGTTTTTATACTTTCAGACTCTCACAATTAGCAATGTGTTCTGGAAGAAGAGAGACAAGTGAAGTCATAGTGAAGAACTGAATCATGGAAGGAAATTATTAAGGCTGTTGCCTTTTAGGCCCTTTGCTTATTTGTCTGCTTTATTTTTGACAGTGCCTACATTTATATGATGCATTACAGTCATTCAAAGACATTCTCCTCTCTGTTCTATCTACTACTCACACTAACTCCATCTTTATCCCAGATAACCCTACTTCTACTTTCATGTGTTTTTAATTTCAGGCACTTTTGTGACCAAAGCGTTTGAAATAAGAAAGAAAGTGGTATCATTGCTTGAGGATAGATAGGATTGGGATTATTGTCAGAGGCCCTTCCACATGTCAACATCTTGCAGACTGTGTGCAATTTCAGTAGTTGAGGATTCCTAATTGAGACACTAATGGCTTTAAGTGCCAGTCAGACCACCCATCTGTTGCTAGTTGATGAAACATCTGTCTCATCTATTGCTGGGAGGAGGGTTACTTTGGTATCCTTACTGAAATCTGAACATCTCTATATTGCAGAAAAATTTCGTTGTGCTTGATAACATAGTAATTTTATTGCATACAACCAAAGAATGAAAACTGATTTTAGTGCATTCATGGCCCTTCCCGGCATTAACTATTTAGTGCTATATAATCTTTCTATAATTCTTCATATTAAATAAAATAACTTACTTTCCTATCCTTATTCATGTGTATGCACATTCATGTAAGTGGTCAGGTGGAGGTAGAAGAGGACTCTAGTTGTCCTCAGCCATCAGTCTCCACCTTATATTTTGAGCCAAATCTCTCAATGAGCAAAGAGTTCATTGATTTGACTAGACTAAATGGCTAGCAGCAAGCTTCCAGGGATCCTCCAGTCTTCATCTGCCCACTGATGGTATGACAGGTACCCTCTGCTGAGCCTTAATGTTGTTCCTCACGCTTGTGCCACAAGCACCTGTTGTCTCTGAGTCTTCTGACTGAATCTTTTCGGCAGCCACATAATTTTAATTTTTCTAGAGAAGCTTTGTCATTTTCTCTGTATTGTTTTCTTGTTTTTTTCTACTATCTTCTCAATTCACTTTCAGTCTGCAAATGAAACTTCAGAAAAGCAGAAGACAATTTTAAGTGAGACTTAAAACATAGTAAATATTATTTTAAATTTCCAGCTAAATAGTTACTTAATTTGTGCATATTATGTGCAAATAAATATGTTCCTTTGTGACTCTTTCATGCATCTAGATAATCTTCTTTAGTCATTCCCCATATTTCCCTTTCTTCCCTCTATTCCACTGGTGGACTCTTCCTAGCTCCCAGTAGCTCACTTCTAATTTTTAGATCTCTGAAAATGTTCCTTAAATTGGGCAAAATGTCAAAGAAAATATTAGCTACAGATATTATTGGAGAATGGTCAATAAATACAAATTAAGATTTTCCTGGAAGTCAGAAGCAAACAAGATCGTCAGACAAAAGTTGGAAGCACGGGTGTGGGGATGGGGGTGGTGGT
>JAQHUG010000132.1:5093583-5108781 GCA_028555095.1 Dicrostonyx torquatus
CCATCTTAAGGAAGCAGGGGGAGGGCGGTGGGGTAGTGGGGGAGCGGGAGGGCCGGGAACAAGGGGAGTAAATGTAAATTTTTCTTTTAACAATAAAAACGGAGTATGAAATAGTTTATATGTCCAAAGACATTTATGATAATATTAAATACCTAGTTTTAGAAAATTTTAAAACATGGGACTAATTTGTGAAAATTTGAAATTTAACAAGTTATAAATTTAAACTTTGTCCTTTTAAAAGAGCATAAAAATTTTAGAAACTAGTATTAGAAACTTCACACTACTAAAGAGATGTCCCTATTGTAGGCTTTTTTGGTTGGTCAACATTGGGCTGGCAGGGTCTCCCATATACTTCTTCTATATTCATTAAAGTGTCCTTAAACACTTTAAATACTATTAATATTCTTGTAAATTGTTGTAAATTGACACATTAGTTGAGTTTTTTCAAAGTTTTTTGTTTGCTTATGAAGGTATATGTTCCTTTTAGAGTTTGCCAAGCATGTATGAGGCTCTCAGGAAAAGGAACTGTCTGAGAGATTTATGAAACTTTTTTCCAGTAAGCATTTCTTTCTGCTTTTAATAAGACTTTCAGTTTCTTTTCTCTAGTCTGAAATTATAGTGAAGTTTCAGAAATGATTTTGGAGCAACTTCCCCTCAGGTTAGAAGTTCTGTCTAGAGTGGATTGCGGTTTGGATTAATTATCCTTGTGGAAGTTTGAGTGATAGAAGAAATATTGCCAAATTTGTAGAACAGTCACTGAACACATGAGCTATAGTCATAACTGAACTATGGGCTTGAAGTTGGAATGATTTTGGTCTTGTCAAATTGTGTGGTCTGCAAGGATTGCCTTGTGTGATGCCTAAAGTGGGTAAGAGGAATAAGGGAAATAGAATGAAGGAGAATGGTATTACTGACCAGAGAATTTCGGGTAATATATGGGACTCAGAAAAAAACTATGGTTAGTTACAGGAGGTCATTTTCTGAAATTAGTAAAATATGTTTTCTTTGTTATTATCTATGGAAAGGTATTTGTACATAGTGGTTATCTAGAAATTATGTGAGGCTTCCAAATTTCCAGGAAAACATTTTATTACAAAGAAAACACTATTAAATTCCTTCATTTACACATTTTTTAAGCCAAACAGCTAACCAAATCAAACCTAAACACTGGCTTGACCAATTCATGATTAGATTCTATATAAAAACTGACTGAAGAGTCTGTTTTTATAAGCAGTATTTTAACTTATATATGTTTATTTGAATCTACTTTCTCAGTAACGTACAATTATGAGAAATAATTTGACTTTATAAATCTATCTGTTGCTGAATTTTAATATTTTAATAGAGCATATTAATTATATATTATACTGAGGTTTTTATGACATTTTCACAATGTATTAAATGCATTTTGATCATATTCACACCCTGTTACTTTACTTTGCACCCTGTTTGCCCCTGCTGGTCCCTTTCCTCTTTCAGACTAGTCTACTTTTTACTTCCACGTCTTTTGTTTCTATTTTTATGTCACCTGTGGTCTTCCATTATTATTGCTTATAGGACCTTGATGGGAGGGTATTGACAAGGGCACTGGTGTGGTTATAGCAGTGAAGAAAATGCTTCTGCCTCCTGAAGCTACCATGAACTTCTTAAAAATTCTTATGAAATGGTGGCAGATCTGATCCTCTCAGCTCGCTCTGGAAGGATGGCAGGAAGGGCTCAACATTGTACAAATAACCACAATTTCTGTAAGTTCAAGAGTGCTATGGTACTTTCATGCTTAGAAGATAGTGTTCCACACATTCTGCCCAAACCTCCGCTATTTACAGTTTTTCTCTTTTGCTCTCTATTCCATAATGTTCCATAAAACTAGGAGGCAGTGACATAGATTCCCATTTATGACATTCAATGTCACTTATTCTCAGTACTTTAACCTGTTGACTGAGATTTCTGTCTCTTCCAGTCCTGCAGCCATTAAGTCCCAAAGAATCACATAGGGGTCTACATTGGTTATAAACTGATTGTCCTATTAGCTCAGGTTTCTTATTAACTAATTCTTATAACTTACATTAGCCCATAATTCTTGTCTGAGTTAGACATGTGGCTTGGTACCTTTTTAGTGAGGCACTCACATCTTGCTTCTTCTCAGGCTGGGTCATGACTGTGGACTTAAACTTCCCTCTTTCCAGAATTCTTGTTGCCCTGCCTATACTTCCTGCCTGGCTACTGGCCAATCAGCATTTTATTAGAAATAATACAGTGACAGGATAAAAGACCATTGTCCCATAGCATTAACCCTTGTAAGTCTTTCTAAAAAGAAGGTATTCTGACCCCAAACAAGCTGAAGTACTAGTCTTTGAAGATATGTATAATAATGCATCAGGGACTTTGATGTTATATCATTCCCATTGAGGGGAAAATATTATACTTTCCCTGATAGACATTATGGCCTCCCTAGTCATGGGATTTTATCAGGTTTATATCATCAGATGTAGCTTAACTGTAATGGAACAGACTTCAGTCCCAATCATAAAACTGATTGGTTGATCCCATAATAGACTTGTCACTATTGATTCCATGGCGTATCTTCTCTGGCTAGTCTGTAGAGTCACAGGTTGGATTCATAGCTGAGTAAGATTATTGACAGCAATTCTCTCTGAAAGCCTACGTACTATTTTCTGGCACTTTGAGGGACTGTCAACATGGAGGAAGCTTTAGTCACAGTAAGGGTTGATTTCTCTATGTTCTGATATCAGAGTATGTGATGTCGGCATTTGTGCCTTAGTTTCTGGAGAACAGGCAACCAATGGTGGTAGCAGTTGCCTAGACACTAGGCTTTTCTTTTAATAGCCTATGCCATCTGTGGCTACTTTATCCACAATCATTTTTCTAAATGGTAATGAGAATTGAACATTTCTCCTCATTTTCAGGATATTTTAAAATAATACTTTTCAAACACAGGTTGAATCATTAAAAGAGTGTTTCCTCAATCTATAACCTGTCTGTTAAAAATATTTTTTCTATAGCCAACTGTTGGTTAACTGGGTGAAAATTATTCATCTAGACCAAAGAATATGCATAGTAGTAAGCACTGCTGAAGAATTTGTATGCCCACTCAAGTGGGGAAGCCACTATTTAAAAGTGTAAAACGTAGTCTAGAAGATGTTCTACAGATAAATCTTCAGATTGTTTTTATGCATAATTGATTATCTTGACACTATAATAGGAAAAAGTATATATCTGTATATTATTTTGTGTATAGTCTTGTGATTGGGATGTTCCATTATTTTATTTAAGAATTTTAAAAATGCCAGCATTTTCTTTAATATTCCTTGGTTTGTAAAATTATACTAAGGATATTTATTGAACACATCAGTAGTTGCCAAAAAGCAGCATACAAAAGTCTTGAAGGTATTCTTTTTAATTTTAATTAAATTTTTTTTAAAACAGTCTTTTCTCATTTTACATACCTATTCCAGTTCGCACTTCCTTTTCTCCTCCTGTTTCCCCCTACCTTCTTCTGACCCCACCCTCCATCCGCCCCTCAAAGAGAGTGAGGCTTCCCATGGGGAGTCAACAAAGACTAACACATCACTTTGAGGCAGGATCAACGCCTTCCCCCTATATTTAGG
The DNA here is from genome assembly GCA_028555095.1 of Dicrostonyx torquatus. NCBI lineage: Eukaryota > Metazoa > Chordata > Mammalia > Rodentia > Cricetidae > Dicrostonyx > Dicrostonyx torquatus. The sequence goes on from JAQHUG010000132.1 coordinate 5,097,213, forward strand.
CTCAGCAAGGTATCCCTCAGAAAAGAGTGGTCTGAAAAAGCCATTTCAAGTACTGGGTCAAAATCTGGGTCCACTTTCAGTGGTCCCCCAGGACTGCCCAAGCTCCACAATTCACAGTCACAAGGACCTAGGTTGTTCCTATGATGACTCCTTTGGTGTCAGTCTGGAGCCAGTGAGCTCCCACTAGCTCAGGTCAGCTGTTTCTGTAGTTATCCCCATCATGGTCTTGGCCACTTTGCTCATATTATTACTCCTTCCTCTCCTCAACTGGTCTCAAGAAGTTTGACCCAGTGCTTAGCTGTGGATCTCTGCATCTGCTTCCATCAGTTACTGGAAGAAGGTCCTATGATAACAATTAAGGTAGTCATCAATCTGATTACAGTTTGGGCCCTTCTCCACTATTGCTTAGAGTCTTAGCTGGGGCCATCCTTGTGGATTCCTGGGAATTTACCTGGTGCCAGGTTTCATGTTAATCCCCTAATGGCTCCCATAATCAAGAAATCTCTCTTCTTGGTTTCCCTCTTTGTTCTTCCCCCATCTCAACCATTCCATTCTCTCAGGTTCTCTTTCTCTCTGGAATGCAGAAGGGAGTAAGAGACTACAATGAACAATCTTCTTCCTTGGCATTTTAACAAGCATAAGCAAGTCTATTTTTTTTTTGCACTGATAAATCTGATTGTTTGACCCACGACTTACAGCACCTTTATTTAGAAAAATTCTTTCCTACCTGATTTAAGAGTTAACTTTTAAATATATAGTTTTGAGAGACATACTTGCCTTTAATATTTGCATTTGACTTTGGAAATTTGTTGTCAGGGTTTCTGCCCTGTCCGGTTCCTACAGTCATTAAGTCCCAAAGTCTTTAAGAAACCACACAGAGTTCTACATTAGTTATAAACTGATTGGCCCATTAGCTCAATCTTCTTACTAACTCTTATAACTTATATTAGCCCATTATTCTTGTCTGTGTAAGCCACGTGGCTAGGTACCTTTTCCAGTGAGGCAGTCACATCTTGCTTCTTCTGTGGCTGGGTTAAGACTGCAGAGGAATGGGCTTCATTCTTCCCAGAATTCTCCTGTTTTCATTGACCTGCCTCTTCTTCCTGTCTGGTTGTCTCGCCTATACTTCCTGCCTGGCTACTGGCCAATCAACTTTTATTTAAAATGTAATTGACAGAATGCAGACCATTGTCCCCCAGCAGAAATCTTCCTATTTCTTTTTAATTTTTAATTTATTCTCTCATACAATGAATCCTGTCCACATTTTCCCACCTTCTATTCCTCACACTTGCCCCACCCCTCCTCCTCAGACCCACTCCTTTCTTCTCCCAGAGGTATCAATTGAATGGCAGAACAAGATACTATAAAACTAGGCACAAGCCTTCATATCAAAACTGGGTAAAGCTGCACAATAGGAGGAAAAAGGACCCCAAGAGCAAGCCAAAGGGTCAGAGATACCCCTTACTCCCACTGTCAGTCTCACAAAAATCCCAAGGTAGACAGCCATAACATACATGCAAAGGGCCTAGTGCAGACCTATGTGGTCTCCCTGGTTGCTGCTTCAGTCTCTGTGAGCCCCTATGAAACCTGTTTAGTTGATCCAATGGGCAATGTTTTCCTGGTTTCCTCAATCCCTCTGGCTCTTGCAATTATTCCTCCTGCCCTTTCTTGGGGTCAAGTGTGGGGGGAACCCATTGGAGATCTCCAACTTGGGCTGTGTCTCTCTGTCTAATATTTGTTATTTGGTTCCTGCATCTCCCCTGATCTGTTGCCAGAGGAAGTCTCTCTGATGATGACTGGACTAGGCACCGATCTCTGAGAAGGGCAGAATATCTGTACCGGAAGTTTCCATGCCACTAGGTGTTCACATCTATGATACCTTATTCCTCCACTTCTAGTCATCTGCCTTCATACTGTCTTCCTTCAATTCTACGTCTCCCACCTGATCCTTCATTTCCTGTCCCCACCCACACCCAGTCCACTGGTAAAATCTATTCTATTTCTTCTTCCCAGAGGATGCCTTACAGCCCTCTTTTTCACTTAGTCTTTCTGAGTCTGTAGAGTGCAACATGATCATCATTTACTTAACAACCAATAATCATTTATAAGTGAATACATACCATGTTTGTCCTTCTGGGTCTGGATTACTTCACTCTGGATGATTTTTTTTCAAGTTCCAACCATTTGCTTATAAATTTCATGATGTCTCTTCTTTAATAACTGAGTAATAGTCCATTTTGTAAATGTACCACATTTTCTTTATCCATTGTTCTAATGAGTGACATCAAGGTTGTTTCCAGTTTCTGGCTATTAAGAATAAAGACACTTTGAACATAGTTGAACAAGTGTCCTTGTCATAGGATGGAACACTTTTGGGAATATGCCTAAGATGGGTATAGATGGGTTTTGAGGTAGTTTTAGTCCCAGCTTTGGGAAGGAAAACTATATTGATTTTCATAGTGATTTTACAAGTTCACATTTCCCCTTGCTCCACATCCTTGCAAGCATGTGCTGTCACTTGTGATATTATCTTAGCCATTCTGACAGGTGTAATATGTAATTTCAAAGTACTTTTGGTTTGATTTTCCTTAATGACTTAGGATGTTGAACAGGAAATCTGTCTATTTCTTTTTTAAGCTACACAACTTATTTTGGTATAACATGTAGATAGAAAATTACAAATTACATATAATTTCATGAACTATCATTGCATTTGTATTCTTTGCTCAATGAAACAGATGGACTTGTCACAGGAAACACTGATTGTCCAGTCTACTCACTGCTGGATATAAGTATCTCAGAAAGGGAAATAAATGAGCTATTTAATTATGTCTGTTTTTTTTATTTTTCCCTTCTCTTGTATATAAATTGGCCATTTATTTTTTTTAAAGAACTGCCTGTATTTTTCTTGTACATGAGTAACATGCATATGAATAATCACATCTATTATTTGATGATATAAATCAACACCTCTGTGTGTGTGAGTGTGTGTGTGTGCTCACAGGCATGTGCAAATTCTGTCCTGATGGCAAATTCTGGATTTAACATGACTAGAAGTCCCTACTGACTTTAATTACTGCTTTCAGTGTTGCCTTCTTATGGAGTATAGTGATACAACCTGAGATCCTTTTCATGTGTTCCTTCATTCAACATTAAATTCATAAAATTAATTATTTAATAGTATTTTTTATTTAATACTATATGAAAACTACCAATATGTAGTACAGTTTACCCCTGATGTGAAATGAAAGGCAAGCTCCAACCAGGAGAATAGTAGAGATGTTATGGCTTCCAAAAATAATGACTTTCCAGCATGTCCTAGATTGGTCTTCTTTGAGTGAGTCATGCTACCTCAACACTTGCTCCTGGGAATCATGAAAACCCTGTGCTTTTAGCATGCGTTGCAGTTTTCTAACATTTCTAAGAATTTTTGTGATAGAAATGTGTTGTGTCTTTATAAATTGATCATTCTTCCCAGAATTTAAGCAGAATGAGATCTGTGATTTGCAAAATATCTCCTTCTCTTGGCCATTAGTTTGCCCTATTTTACAAAGCTTTAGAAAGTTACGATTTAGCTTCATGCATATTTTAAATGAGTCATCTGACCTTTACTTACTGATACGAAGAAATCGGCTATAAAATTATATAAATTAATTGTAGGGATTTGAATGAGAAATGTCCCATAGGTTCAGGTATTTGAACATTTTTCCCCAATTAGTGGTATTGTTTGGGGAGTGTTGTGAAATCTTTAGAAAGCTTACTGGAATAAATAAATCACTGGGTTCCTTACAGGTTTATGATCTTGTCAATGTCCTATCTTTCCCTCCTCCTCCTCTCTCCTGTACACAGATAAAATGTGACTAGTCAGTTTCTTGCTCTTGCCACCATGTCCTAACTTTTATCCCTCTGGAACCATGAGCCACAGTAGACCCTTTCTTCTTTACATTGCCTTTGGTCCTGAAATTGATCACAGCAGCAGAAAACTAACCCATACCCTGCAAGTTTTCTACAACATGAAAATCAACCAGAACCGGAAGTGACTGATTAGCTCAGATGACATATCTAAACTCTCCTTAGACAAATCAACTCTCAATTCTTCCTTGCAGGAACAACTTCAACTGAGTCTCATGGCTGTTCTGCAAACCATTGTCAAGATTGTCACAACTTTAAATAAAGACAGAATTGCCATAAGTATATAATTAATAAAGAGTAGCTATTCAGACTCCTTAGCATATCTCTTTAAGTCTAAAGGCAATAGTTCATTCTATTTCACTTTACTTACATTATCAGCAGTATTGATATGATAACACAGCTAACATGCCTTGTCTCCACTATTGTTTGTCTTACAGAACTCAGTCTCTTGAGTCTCTTCCATCTTATTAGTTACTCCTAGAATCTTTTACAATCCATTCACTTCTTTCCTCCCTAATGTCTCCTAGTTACTTCCTTTCTCCCTAGATTCTTAATGTTGCGGGGGCATGGAATGGACTTTTGAAACCTCAAAATCCTCAAAGCCCGTCCTCAGATCATCCTTCTAATAAAGTCCATCCATACTAATCTGTGTAATCCTTTCAAATAGTTCCACTCCCTGGTGACTAAGCATTCAAATATTCTAGTCTATGGAGACTATTCTTATTCAAAACACCACAACTTTTCTTATTCTCTATTTTTCCTTAATTACTGCTGCTTATGTCTTCAAAACGCACCCAGGATATCAGTCTTCTCATTCTATTTGTTATTACTATCTTGTTACCCATAGTTTTTCTTCTGCATTTCTACAATAGCCTCTACTCATGGTTATTGCAGTCTAATCTCAGAATAAAAATAAGATATACACCATTCCCTTCTAAAAGCCATCTTATTTTTGCATAAGATCTTTCAAATGGTCTTTTCACACCTAACAGCAGCTACCACTAACTTAATATGTTGGTAATTTATCTAGATGCAATGACATAAAAATAGGATTTTGTGTGGTGATTAGATGATAAATAGAGCTCCATCATGGGACTTGTCATCCTTCTAAAGTAAGTCCAGAATCCACTCATCCCCTCCGGCTCCTCTAAGGATGCAATGAGAATATATTCTCAAGCAGGAATTAGGACCTCACCAGGCACTGAACATACTTATATTTTATTCTTCAATTGCCCTGCCTTTATAATGATGAGAAATAGGTTTCTGATACTATAAGCCACCAAACCTATGAAACTATGCTCAAGCAGTTTGAAGAGACTAAGAGAGAAATTGGTGTTGACAATTTAAGAGTTTGTATAGCAATTATCTAAAAATAAAGAAGTTGATTTTAAACTTGAACATAAGGAAAGGCCGGGAGAGTTTTCAAGTGTTGGGGGAAAACCCAATATTGCCATAAATGAACAAATGGTTGGACTCCCTCTGACAATAGATCAAGAAGTTTCAAGACAAAATATGAATCAGGTTTTATATTGTTAAGAAAAATTTTGACTAGATATTGATCACTTCTAAACTTCTGTGATACTATCCTTTGATACCATATTGTGATTTTTAAGACAAAATATGAATCAGGTTTTATATTGTTAAGAAAAGTTTTGACTGGATATTGATTACTTCTAAACTTCTGTGATACTATCTTTTGATACCATATAGTGATTTTTAAAACATGTTTTCTATTTAAAATAACCAATAGATACTTAAATATACCTTCTATAACTTCAATAATTGCTATGCATCACTGTATGGTCTGAATTATCTTAAATGAGTGAAATAAGTTATTTTTTTTCTAGTTTGTCCATCAAGTGTAGAAGAACTATTTCCCAGAAATGTACCTTATTTGTTACCAGGACACATTTTTCTGAAGACTTTGACCCAGCCATGGAATTTATACAATGACCTTTAAGCCAAAGTCATGCTGTCATTGATCCTCTGCTCAACAATGCTTGAAGCACTTCATTATGGTACAGCATTTCATTACCATGGAAATCAGAAGTGATGACTGTGGTCTTGATGTATGAGTTAGTTGGTGTTCTAAAATATGTGATGGATTTAGAGTCTCAAGGTGCTTGACAGTTGTGTTTGTCTAACATTTGAAGATAAAAGATAAAAGATAAATTATTGGATAAATTCATTTAAATTTGTTGGTAAACTCTCTCAAAAAATTGGATTAATTCATTTAAAGTTGTTGGTAAACTATTTCAGAAATAATAATATTATTACTAAGTTTTTAACTTAATGCAACTCTGAAATTTCTGGTGAATATATATTTAATAAGACAAAACTATAAATAAACATTGGCTTAAAAATAGACTATTTAAACTTTAATTTATTTTCATTTTGTGTCCACTGGTTCTTTGACATGGGTGGCAGGTCCACTGGAACTAGAAACACAGACAGTTGTGAGCTGCCATGTAGGTGCTGGGAATTGAACCTGGGACCTCTGGAAGACAGTCACTGATCTTAATCATGGAATCATCTCTTAAAAAAAAGAATAGAAGACTTTAAAATAGAAATATTAATACCTAACAGCATTCTTGTTAGCTCTTTTGTAATGCATTTCATCATCAATAATATTTTTGTCTCTTGTCCCAAAGCACAAATTACAACTCACAGAAGACTACAGATGAAAAATGTGAGTCTTATTTCAATTTTAAGGAATTGTTTTGGAGGGAAAGAAGGATGAACAGGAGCCAAGATTTGTCTTGAATTTTACTTATAAGTTTTAACAAATAAAATTTTAACACAAAATTTATTGGATTATTAAAGCAATATAGGTCAGCCCTATTAAAATGGCTATTCGTAGCTTTCAAAAGCACTTTGACAATTTAGCCATGATTCACCTACAATGGAGAAATAAGAGTTATTTACCGAGAAAGATGTATTTATGTGATATTGAAAAAATGAAGAGAAAATTGTGGCTCTAGAATGATTAGTTTTCTGGGCAAATGCTCCCATCACTTGAATGAGTTTGAAGCCTCCAATGTTGCTGTCACACTGATGGATCTACTTTATTTAAGGGACTTTGAAATTAGAAGTTGTATGATGAGGAAAGTTCTTTGTAAAACTCTTTTACAGAGAATTATATTAAACTTTTCCTCCTGATTATTAATATAGACTTCTAATTTCATAGTTCAGGGCAGCAGCTATTAGCAATCCAGATCACATTAAGTGTGGGGAGAGTTTTTTATTAGAGAGTGAATTGAATGATCTACATACACTATAATTTAAAGTTTTGAGATCTATTTCTTTTTCTTACATGTAACTTCACTTTCCCACAAATTGTTACTAAAATCTGTCTATTTGATTACTCAGACAAATGAAAGAATTAGGACTCGGGCTTACTCATTTTTATGTCTCATTTTATTGCCTACTTCATTTGCACCTGCTTATCATAACATGCATTATGCTGTGCTTTCCATAGGCATCCACCCAGTTCCACTCTTGAAGTATAATGTTCTGCTGAAGATCCTTTAGAAGTCTCAGTGAAATTCTAAAGAATAAAATCCACTCCTTCTCACCCAGAAATGGGACTACTTCTATCCTCAAAGCATTTCTTTGCTAGTGGAGGATGAGAACTGGTGAACTCTTTTGAATATTTTCCTGGGGAGATGATTCAAATCATTATTACAAGATCCTAGTTATTCTAATGATAATTTTCCAAAGTAGTGGCCACCTTGGTAATATGTCTTAGAATTGACTTTCTCTTTGTGTGTGCTTACCCTGATAAGGCTGCATGTTATTGGCTCATTACTCATAACTAGTCCTGGTCATTTTTTTCTGCCCTGTCCTCCAGCTAACTATAAAAAGATCAAACTATCATAGTTTTATGTGGAACTTTGCAGCCATATTTTGGCACCAGAGATGTGATTAACTTTTATATTAGCTTATAATAAAACTATTTTCCCATGGGAAACATTGATGCCCATTCTTTACATACTTGCTGATAAGTAACATGTTTCTTTCAATAAGCTACCCAATGATGTGCTCTGCTTCATCACACATCTGTCTGTATCTGAACCAGATGCTCAGGAATATTTTTCTGGTTTGATCCCTCTATTCCACTCATGAGGACTTTTTTCTTCCCAAATAAATTACTTTCATGAAAACAGTGTTCTGAAGTTCTATTATTAGGGAGGATTGTAGGCTATGACAATTGCTTTTCTGAGTAGTCATAAGAATATTACCAATCCAAGAAACTACAGTGAGAACAATAGATAACCAGAAGGTGAGGTCTCTGTTATGGTTAACTGAATACCAAAACCATATATGTTAAGGGTCCTCTGGTGGTGCTTTCAGGAGGTCCTATGGATCCTTGGGAGTCAGGGCTTTACTGGAAATTCTTAGGTTATTGGGAAGGTGCCCATAAGGTTCTCTAGAAATGTTATCTCTTTTTTATCTTCCTCTTTAGCATCCTGTGTATGAAATTGGGATGTTTGCTGCGATGTGTCCTCCTCATGCAGCCATATGGTGCCCTTCCAAGAAGTCTAAAATGATGGGTCAAACTGATCTTGACCCTCCAGAACTGTGAGGCAAAATAAATCTTTTAGCCTTGTATGCTAAACATCACAAATATTTTGTTATGTTAATAGAAACCCAACTTGTACAGGAATAAATGTGTACAATCAGTATTCTAAAAAGAAACTCTGGTACCAAATATCATATTATTAGGAATAGGACCACTGGAAGGTGATTTATTCATGAGAACTGAAGCTCTATTAATAAAATTAGTGCTTTTGTGAAAAAAAAAGCAACTGCAAAAATAACAGCAAGAGAGCCAGTTTAGTCTCTGTTCCTCACTACTGTGGGGACATATTGGCCATCTGTAAACCAGGAAAGGAGCCTTCTCTAAGAACCTGACTACCATGTCACCCAAAAGACTTTCAGACTCCAGGAGTGTGAGAAATCACTGTTTAGTGATTAAGGCCCCTGGCAGTGCATTCATTTTGCTCTAGCAATCTTGGTGGATTAGACAGGCCCATTAGACACCGCATAGCAGGGCCTTTGAGTGAGATAGAGAACCTGAATTTGGATTGATGCTGCTCCATTTATGCCAAGTTCCCTCTCAAGAGTTATTGAAGAAAAAGGCTTCCTGACATCGGCAGATACCTTTGACATATGCTTCCTGCTAATGTCAAAGCCACATGTACTATAGCTATGCATATAGTTGTCCTGAAAGCAGTGATGGAACGAGACTCCCCATGTGGAAGACTAGTGACTAATGTCCTCATTCATTCACATTTAATGGAGGGAGAAATGGTCTGGCGATTAATAGATTACATGGCAGAGATAATTATCTTGGTTTATTGATCAGGAGGCTGGAAGGTTGGATGATCAGATAAGACCATTAGGGAGAGGTGTATTTTGGTGGATTAATAGGAAAGTCTTTCATTTAGGCTTACTGGAAATACTCAGGACCAACACATAAATTAGCACAGCTTATTCTCCATGTAACACTATTTCTTGAGACCATGAACTACTATGGACATCTACTCTGAAATTTATCTGTCCTTATACTTTCAATATAGGCTTTTCCTCTATGTATTGCCTAAACCAGTCCCATATTCTAAATGCTTAATTGTGTATTATTTGAATTACGTATAATGCCCAACTCAAAATTTCTACTAGGACCAGACCCTAAATTCTACATAGAGTATTTCATAGAGTATATTTAAAAAATAACCATGAAAGTTTCTATTTATATCTATAGATACAACACACTTAGTTATTTATGACCAAATTCTGAAAGTGTATGTAAGAACCAAGGCATTAGACCCCTGAGTATAGAAGTGACTGTAACAGAAATGTGACAATGACATCAGTCTTAACTGTGTAATTTCATTTTACTCTTAAACCTCTATTTAACATCTTGCCACAAAATCAAAATGACAAAACTTGAGTGGCACTGAGTTTTGGAGTAAAAGGTGTTCCTGGTGACTTTGCTTTCTAAATACAGTCCTTTGGAACAATCCAGCTATTTTTCAGGTCATAAAAGTAGATTGTGAGGACAAATTTTGCCATAAAATTGTGCACTTAGAAATATGTTTCATATATATATATATATACATGTATATACATGTATATATACATATATATGAATCTAATAATAATTAATGGAAAAGAGTTTATGAATTTGAAAGAGAACAAGGAGTTGTATATTGCAGGGTTTGGAGGGAATAAAGTAAAGGGAGAAACACTGTAAATACTGTAATTATACATAAAGAAATAAAATAAAATAAAATAATAAAAGTAACAAAAGATACAAACAGTAAATATTTATACAAAAATAATAGAGATATGAAGGGCAGAGTCAAAATGAAAGTATCAGGAGAATGGAAAACAAGATTTAAATATAAATAATAAAATATAAAATAAATAAACTGAAAGAAAAAGGTGAGATTATGAAGATTCAAATTGTTGCATTGATGTCAAGTTCTGGAGATGCTGTTGTTAATAATCTTGGCTCTTTAGTGAATGTAGTTGCAGTAAGTAAGTTTGTGCAAAACACACTCTTGTGGCAGGGAGAGTTTTATTGGGGGCAAAGGAGGAATAATATAACTGAGACTTGTATACATACATCACTGCATCGTGGCTTCAACCTTGTTAAAGAAGGTTCTTTCAGTAGATGAAATTAACACAGAGACCCACACTGGCTAGCCTCAAGGAAATAAAAGCATTCATGAAGTGTGCAGTCCTAAATACGATGTCTGCATCATGCCCCTCACCTCAAGACTCAGGGAACTATCGTGAAAGGGAATAGAAAGGGTGTTAGAGTCAGAGATGTTTAAAAAAAAAAACAACTAGAAGCTAACAGTGGTTTTCAGACAACTTGGGTGTGAGAAATACTAAATTTAAGTGTTTTCCATAAAATACTATAAAATTTATGCTTACAAAAAAGAATTCATATCTTCCCTAACTTGGAAGGTTTTTATGTAAGGTTAATCCCATCCAATGACTGATCCCTGCTTTCTTTATTTCCTAAACACCAAGTATTTTAAGACTAGTTAGTCACTAAAGACTGTGAAGTCAGCACCCAGAAAATGGGGGAAAGGCACTGTGATCACATGCATTAATGAGGTATGCATTAGTGCAACTAGATAAAATCCCGCATGGATGGGGTAGTGGTAGACAGGAAGTCCTGTCCTCAATTAAGGAACTATTGGCATGATTGCTGCTGCTGGGAGGGGGAAATTCAGCTTTAATAAAGTGATTCCTGACCATTGATCATATATTAGGATAGGCCCCAGGGTGCTAAATTAAATGGGTTGAGAGATTTAGAGTTAGAGATAAAGATATATAGAGTTAAGAGAGATAGAGATATATAGAGATAGATAAATAAATAGGTAGTTAGGTAGATTGATAGGTAAATGACAACTGTAAATAGATGATAGAAGATAGAGATAGCTAGATAGTGTTATTATTATCCAGGCAACCCTGGCCTTGCTCCTTCAGAAACTGGCACAGTGTGTCATGCCCTGCATAGCAAACAGTACCCTGACCCTTTAAGAAGACAAGTCCCTCCTACTCTCCTTCTCTCTTTCTCTCTCTCTTTCTGTGTCTCTGTCTCTGTCTCTATCTCTCTCTGTCTCTCTCCCTTTCCTCC
>JAQHUG010000132.1:5123577-5136563 GCA_028555095.1 Dicrostonyx torquatus
ACATGAACACATATTCACACATGCATATATACTTGCACACTATACATACTTGTACACACGAGTGCATACATAAAGGTTCATATGTGTATGTACACACACTTGATTGCACATAGGCACACACATGCGCACATATACTCACAAACATGCACATAACAAATAAAATTTAAAAATCACAATAAGTAAAAAAGAAAACCATAAAGAATTCCAGTTCTTGAGAATAAAAATTTACACTTTTAAGAGATTATAAAACTGTAAAGAAATGTTGTGCATGCAAATGGTGCAAACAGGAGTGCTGATTATGAGCATCCTGGAAATGTATGTGCTGTTCAGAAACTCAAAAGAAGAAGATCATCAGGTGTTTGTTTCCCTGAATTTTTTATTCATTTAAATGTAAACTGGAATAACCTATGTAGAGACTGTGCTCCCATCTTAGTGTCCTGCTGCAGTGCACACTTTCTGCATACCTTGCATTTGAGCTGAGGAATGGATTCAATGTTTTATAATCTCTTAGGTTATGAGAGACTTAGAAATGTGACCCTTTTTTTTTGATAAAAGGAAGTTTCATCTAGATAATCCTGAAATTTAGTTTAGGGGAAAATGACAACAATTATAACAATAACAACCATCAAACTCCGAATATCCAGAACTCTAACTTTCATGAATGCATCCCAGGAAGCCTGCCTTTGATCATCTGTTTGTAAGTCTGTTATCAATAGCCCAGGCTACCTGTGACATGGCTCAAGGGCTCTGTTGGATCACAGAGCTAGCAGTGTTCTGAGCACCGTGAACACCTTTTTGATGTCTACTTCAGGACGTTACTGAAGACTTTACTGGGAAGGGTAAACCTTTGGGGACCATGATGATTTTTTTGTCTGTCGTATAATTATGTGTAATAGTGTTGATTGATGTTCAACAGACACCAGCAATTAATTATCTGAAGGGATCATAAGTACTTTGCATTGGTTAATTAGTTTTCCCACAAGATGACATGAAACATTAAAAAAAAACTCTTGTATCCAAATGGTTTTAGAAAATTATAATATTCACAGAAAACCGTTACATTTCCTTTAAGAATTTTTGACATCTAATTACTGTCCTGATTTTCTGTATGGCTGAAGGCTATGTTTAATTGTTGAATATCTTAATTGTCACCATAGAAATTTCGCATGATGGATGGAGATAGAGCCAGAGACCCACAGTCACATCAGAACAAGGGACTGAGCTACGAAGGTCCATTGGAAGAGCAGAAGGAGGGAGAAGATGAGCAAGGAAGTCAGGACCATGAGGGACTGGCCCACCAACAGAGACAGTGTGCTCGATCTATGGGGAGCTCATCAAATCCAGCTGGACCAAGACTGAATGAGCATATGACCTAACTGGACTCTCTGAATGTGACTGCCAATGGGGACTGACTGAGAAGCCAGTGATAATGGCACAGGGACCTATCTCTTCTGCATGTATTGGCTTTTTGTGAACTTATTCTACATGGATGCACATCTTCTTAGACCAAGATGGAGGGGGGAGGGCCTTGGGCTTCCCATAGGGCAGGGTATCCTGCCCCATCTTAAGGAAGCAGGGGGAGGGCGGTGGGGTAGTGGGGGAGCGGGAGGGCCGGGAACAAGGGGAGTAAATGTAAATTTTTCTTTGAACAATAATAATAATAAAAGAGAATAAAAAAATACAAGACAGTCACACATAAGCCTCATTCTATTACCATGGTCACCAAATCCTTCAACATTTCTCTACATGCTAAATCATGTGTTGTCATTCCAATTAAAAGTGAAGCCTATAAGTCTTAAATAAGGATCAATGCTCCTTCATAATCATCATGTAGCCAAAAAACAGCATTCATAAAACTTTTTCTCACAGGTAAAGTTTAAAGATGAAAGATGGGCTTTCTGATTCTACAGAAAGGAAATTTACATGACTGTGGACTCACAGGTAAGAATAAGTTGACATCATTGTACAGCTCGTGTTTTGCATTAATCTGTACATAATTTGTATCAAACTTTAAAAAATAAGAACATTTCTCAGAGTCTAGCTAAACATGGTAGACATAGGTTTCACCTTATGATATTTCCCATGATAAATGGAATGAACCCAGATGTCACAATGTGTATTGAGTGCTGAAGATTTTTGATCTTGAAAGTTGTAGTCACACAGTCACAGGTATTACTTCTAAGGATTTTTTTGTTCTTTATTCATTGGAGATTTCTGCAAAGAAAAGAATGTCATTTTCAGAAAATTCATTTATTTTCTTCCTTTTATACTTATGCTGTTTTCTTGCATTGTTCGACTGACTAGGGCTTCCAATAAGATGCTAAATGGGAGTACTGAAAAGGAACATATATGCTTTTTCCTTCTTTTTAAAATTTATTCACTTGTTCATTTGTGCACCTATTAAATGTTTATTTTTGAGATTGTATTTTACAGCATTTCTGTCTTTGTCTTTCTCACTCTAAACTCTCCCATATACCTCTCCCTTCTTTCATTCAAATACTTGGTCTCTTTTTCATCAACTGTTATTGCATGTATATATGTATTTGTGTATACATATATTCCCAAATATTTAACTAACCCAGTCAATATGATGTTGCTTATATGCTTATTTTTTAGGGATGGCCACTTTGCACTTGATAACCAATTGGTACACTTTTCTTGGGGTGGGCCACCAATGAGGTTGGAAGCTTTAACTGATTGCCTGTAGCCTTTTGTGTAGCACTGAGGCCTTGTGGGCTTTTCCCATGGATTTGGTTTGTCTGTTGGTGTCCTCCTGATCCAGCTCATGTGTGGGCAGCTCATGTTGTAGAGGCTCTACAGGCGTAACTTGTAATGTTACTAGGAGACCCGATTTTACAGCAAAGTCTCTAATCATTTGGCTCTTCCAATGTTTGTTTCCCCCCCTTTCTTCATGGTTCCCTGGGTTTGAGAGGAGGGATTGTTCTGTAGATGCATCCCATGGAATTTGACTCCACACTTCTGCAAATTGATTGATTATGATTCTCTGTAGTGCTCTTCATCTGATGCAGAGAATTTTCAAAGATGACAGGTAAAGACTACACTTATATCTGAATATAAGGACAAATGTTTGTAAGATGTTGTTTGGAATTATGCCGGTTTAGTAAACTGAATGTAGACAAAAAAATCCCAATATTATACAAGTATGATGTTAGTCATAAATGTTTTGTAGATGTTCTTGATGAAATGATGCAGCTTTCATTGTGAAGAGGTATTGAACTTTGCTTAATAATATTTTGTTCTCAGTTGTTTTGACCCTCTGATTCTTTGTTCTGTCCTCTTTTTTTGTCCTGTTGATGAGGTAGTTGCCGGAAACTTTAATGCTGCTCAAGCCTTGCACACTGAGCATGAGTCCCAGTTTGCCTTTCCATGTTGCACATGTTGCGTTATTCCATTTGCCAAGAATTTAGTGTAACATTTTGTTTGTGTTAGTATGGAGTACTGATTCATAGTTTTCACTTTTTAAATGACTTTATATTGTTTTGGTTTTAATGTAATACTGATTTTATAAAATGAGTCCCAAATATTTGCTTCGCATATAGCTTATAGTTAAAAACAGTATTTTTTCTAATCTAAAAATTTTTAACTTGAAATAGAATTATGTCACTTCTCTTCATCTACTCCTAGTTAGCATCCCTTGAAATCTTTCCATTCCCCACAACCCAAGAAAGAGTCTATCAAGTTGATAAATTACCTTTTAAAATTCATGTATAGGATTTTTAAATAGTATCAATTATTTTTCTGTACTTATCACTTGATCAGAAATATGTCTTACGTCACAATAGTTAAAGAAATTTCAATACTTTAAAATTCCTTTTTATGTTACTGAAACTTTATAACTTGTCCTAGTGTGTTTTGACTGAAATTATAGTATATCTTGGCAAAATTACCATAAAACTCAGAGAACATAAAATGTGATGTTGTTGGATGAGGTGTTATTCAGATGTAAATTAGATCAAGCTGATAGGTAGTGTAAGGAGTGTAATGAGCCTTTATGAATTCTTTTTTATTTTTAACTTATCATTATTTTTAAGATTATAATATATTTGCATTTCTTCTTACTTTTTTTCCTTCCATATCCTCCTATATACCACTTTCCTTCAATTCAGGCTCTTCTTTCATTAATTGTTATTCTATACATATATGTATATTCATATATAATTGTATTCTTATTATCTTTTCAGCTCTTTGAATTTAAAATGCTAGTGGATAGTCATTGTGTAGTCTGCATGGTGTCTCTTTCAGTTCTGTCAGACTTTGATTCATGCATTTTGACACTGTTTTATGAAGTACATATTTGTTCAGGATTTCTATATATTTTCGACTCATTTGCTTCATTGTCATTGTATTTGATAATCTTTGCTCTGAAATCCAGTACAGGGCAAAAGACATCTCCCTTCAAGTTGTTATTTGGACATTCTAAGAGGCCCTAGAAGCAGTAAAAGCTATTGCCATTGTCCTTGGCTACCTACCAGAATTTGAAGGTGTTGGGAGAGGCCAGTTGTTCATTTCCTGGCAGCCCAGACTCCCAAAATAAACAAACAAAAACTATATTATTTAATCCATTACTTGGCCAATCACTTAAGCGTATTGCTATCTAGCACTTATATCTTTGGTTAACCTATTTCTATTATTTTATATTTTACCACGAGTCTCATGGTCTATCGGCAAGGTTCCAGCTGACAGTTTACGTCTTTCCCCTCTGGCGGCTTCATGGCATCTCATTGACTCTGCCTTCTTTCTCCCAGCATTCAGTTTAGTTTTCCCACCTAGCTCTACTCTGCCCTATCACAGACCAAGCAAGCTTCTTTATTCATTAATGAATAAAAGCAACACATATACAGAAGGATTTCCCACACCATGAAGGTAGGAAACTATTACTGAAGACAGCATACCCCTTTGGTACAGGACTTGGAGGGGTCAAGTTGGTACAGACCTGGTAGGCCCCTCAGGGAGGAACAGTAATCAGTGATTTTTATAATGGAGAAGTTAAAGGATCTGTGCCATGAACTTCTACTCTCATTATTGTGGATATTCTCACAATGGTTTTAACAGGATGTTCTTATTGTGGGAGCCGTTTGCTAAGCACACTTGTTTCTTTGATTTTAAAAGCATGGCTTCCTAGAAGAGGATACATAAACTATGTTGCTGTGTATAACAAGGAGATGTTTCATTATCTCAATAATAGTTAGTGTGTAAGGTAGATTGTGTCTTTCTGTTAGAGACCAAAGGAACTTAGTACTGTCACTTCTCCAGATCTCACATAGATATGAAAGACATTTCACTTTGTGTATATTTGGAAATGTAAGGAGATCCTAATAAGGGTAAGATCTCTATTTTTTTAAGTCTGCCTTGACAGATGGGTTCCTTGTTTAACACACTTAGCTTACAGACAGCAAAGACAAAAGGCAAACATTTTGGTGAATAAGCATAAGGTGATAATTCTTCTAACTAGTTCTGAGAAGTAAATATGTGGGAGCTGGCAGATGGTGCCCCACATGGCATGTGGCATCTATGTTAGACCTTTCTGTGCCAACCTTTGTGCATCTGATTAATATACATTCATCATCTATTTCATAAATGTGACACCAAGGAAAGTACAGGAAAATATAAATGATGCATCGATCACTAGGTCAATGAAACAAGAGGTGTGAGATTTTGTTTAATTTGCTTGTTTTTTATCATCTAATTTTTTTTATGACTTTCACATCTGAAATGAATATCCAATTTAACAAAAAATAGAGGAAATGTTCTGTAACTTAAATGTATGCAAATTTTAGAATATTATATTTCTAACATATAATTATAAATTATATCTATAGCTATGTCATGGATTAATTTATCTAAATTCTCCCTTGAAAAAATTGGTTCTTTTTTTAATAGGTATTATGCAATGTACTATATATTATAACTTTAATGTGTTGTACTGACTATATTTTTAATTTACCAATACACTTACTATTATTTCATTCTATTATCTATTCTTTAAACATCCCTACAAGTCTGTCAAGGATACCTAATCATATTTCCTTTCCAATTTATATTTTTCTCATTTATTCATGTATGTATGTATCTATCTGTCTATATATATATGTATGTATGTATATATGTGTGTGCGCACACACACACACATACACACACACACACACACATATATATATATGTATATATATATTTAACTATTCCAATTATAGCTGTATATATGTGCATGGGCAAGGGACCAGTCCACTGGAGGATGACTTCCTTTCTAAAGATAAGTGACTCTCTGCCAACAGCTATTAACCACTAATATTTTTTCAGATAAAGATTAGTCCTACAGAACTACTTCCTCAATTTATGCTGTAATTTTTATCTGACATGCTTTGAGAAGATCCTCAGTAGGTGACAAGAGTTAGTTCACGTGTGTCTGTGTGCAGAATACGGCACTTCTCAGTAGTTCTTCCCATCATCCACTTCTCGTATTCACTCTGGCCCCTTCTTTTGAGATTAGTATTACTGATACAGTGGTCCTATCTATCGCTTGTACTCACAGTAATCATTTTAAATGTTTTAAACAGGGATTATGTCTCTGCATTAACCAGTACTCACCGCAATGAGAAGGATGGTAGCAATAAAATGACTTCTAAAGACTTCTGCTATACTCCTTGACCAGTGCCTTGCTCATCATCATCAGAGGAGCATCCTCCTGAAGTAGATGGGAACAAATACAGAGATCCACAGCCAGACAATATGTAGAGAATGAGAGACCTTTAAACACTCAGCCCTAAATGAGATATCATCATCAAATCCCTCCCAATAGAATGCAGGCAACCCTGTGGAACAGGAGTCAGAAAAAGTCTAAGAGCCAGAAGGAATGGAAGATATCAATCAAACATGCTTTTGAATCAATAGGTTCAATACACATATGAACTCACAGAGACTAAGGCAACATGTACAGGCCTGCATGAGTCAGAAGCACATTGAATCCTAGAGTTGAAAAGAGAAGTGATCACATGGCCCCGACCCTGACCTAGAAATTATATCTGATTGATGAACACTAACAAATGAAATTTTAGTTTTATCCATGTAAGTTTCACTGGAGAAACAATCTGCTCCTGAGGGTAGGCTGCAAGACCAGTAGTAGATGGTCAACAGAAAAATGAACTTAATGACATCTTTGGAAGTTCCTTGTCTTATGTCAGGAATATTTTTATCTTATATTTTATATATTCACATTTTTATCTATTGTTGTATTCTACATATCCTTTGTATATATATATATATATATATTATGGCTTCTATTTTGTGTTTTATAGGATTCCTATTGTGTTAATGAATGGATCTCCATGTCTATATCTGTTACATGTGCTGTTTGTTGGGTTTTGTTCTTTCATGCTTTCTTTTGTTGTTTGTTTGGTTTGTGCTATTCTGGTATGCTAGTTTTTGTCTTGTCTTCTTATATTACGTGTTATTATTATCCTTTAAAAGCCTGCTGGTTTCTAAGAAGAGACAGAAGAGGGTGGGTCAATGTGAGAGGGGTTGTAGAAGGGTACTACGAAGAGTAGAGGATGGGGAAAAATAATCAAGATATATTATATGAGGAAAAATGCTACTTTCAATAAAAGGAACAAAATAAACAAAGCTGATAGAATTAATATACTATTACTATTAATATTAAAAAACCTATATGTATATTTTTCATATATATTTAAGAAAGCTATTGGTTTCCAGTTGATAGTGGATTCCTGAAAAATTCAGTTCTAATATTTGTGAAAGAATGCTGCAGCAATAAAATAGGTGATATTGCCAGCTTGAGTGAGGGCAAATGTAGGCAAAAAAACAATTTCCTTTTTTTGTATTCTTTTATCTGGGCTACCTCCCAGATTCAGGATAAACCTTCCTATTGCAAATTATATGATCAAGATAATCCATCACAGGAGTTGTCCCATAGCTCATGTGCTAGTTAATTTCAGATGCAGTCAAGTTGACAAACAAATTAGCCAACACACAAGTTGTAACAACACTTACAACAGTGATAGAAGAGGACACCCAAAGCCTTCTTCTGGCCTTTACACACATTATCACCTACACTTGTACACGTGTGTGTAGATACACACATTCACACACACAAATGTTTTAAAATAATTAGTTAATTCTATTATGTTTTCAATATTTTGTATCACAATGAAGGGAACTAGCATACATCAAACCTGTGCAGAGGTATTTCTTGTACATAGCACACAATTTTTAGACCATATTTTCCCCACAAAATAAAAATAGCTACTTATAATTTAAAACTAGAAAATCAATAGAGAACCTAGCATGCACAATAATAAGAACTTTAGAATAGAGAAAATAGAAATTAATAAATTAATAAAATATTTTAAACAATAGTAAGATGCTGATGAAAGCCATAAAGACACTGCATATCATATCTTTTGAGAAGATGAGCATTGCAATACCAAGAGCTGATTTTATGTGAGCTAAGAAAACTACTCTGCTGATGTTGGTATGTTATTTGAATGTTTATTTTGGAAATTAGCAGAAATCATTTTGTGAAGATCTGAGTGGTTATCTCTATATGTCAGTATTGTTACTTCTGAAAGTATAATACACAGGTATACAGGAGATGCATAAAAAATGTTTACAGTTGATGGCAATGCTATACAGAAGAACAAGAAATTGTATTCTATATTTTGCAAGTGTTATATTAAAGTCAATATAAATAGTTTTCATGGTGTGATGGTTTATGTTGATTGTCAAATTGCTTTGGTACAGAGTTTTTTAGGGTGTTTGTGAGAGATTGCTTTCTTCTGAAAGATTTTTTAGATTGGTTTAATTGAAGTGGAAAAGTCCATTTTAACTGTGGGTAGCATTACTGCTTGGACTGGTCAAGAACTGTATAAGTGGAAAAGTAAGTTGAATGCTAGCATTTACGCTGTCATGATGGACCATGTGCTGCCACTGTGAGCCAAGTCAAACTCTTCCTTCCTGAACTTGCGTGGTCAAGTGTTTCATCATAGCAACAAGTCAAGGAAGTACTAGAGGAGAACTGAAGATGGTTTTACATTTGAGTGGTGTGCTAATTTGTTTCATAATAGACTTATTAATGTATTTCTATAGTAAATGACCGAATTCTTTAGAAAGATGGTCTCTAATTTATTTTCAGATGAAAATAAAGTTAAATATAAGTAGTGAGATTATTACATATAAATTATGGAATGTATCATTTCAAGAATTTTGTTTGTTTAAAAATAATGTAAGCAAGACTTACTTAGGATACAGTTTTAATGCACTATAACTAAAAATGTCATTATAAGGGGCTTAAATACAGTAATACTTTAGCTTTTCAGAAATACATTTAAACATTAGGCCATATCGGGTTATGGGAAATTTTCTTTGTATTTATTCTTTGTTGCTCTGTTTTTTCATTTGAATATGAGCTAGTTAAATAGTTGTGAGAAGAATATTGCATGATTCTTCTAGGCTAAATGATGTAGATTAGTTACATCTCAGGGGAGTGTTTGCAAAGTGATACTGTTTAGCGTTGCTTAGCTCTTGCCTATCTGCTGGTTTTATTTTTATATCTCTGAAAGTACATTCCACACCAGGGCTTTCTAAAAAATAAAAACCATGCCTCCAGCAAAGGTACATTGTGTGTGCTTTAGCACTAAGCAAATTTTCTGTCTATATAATCTAATCTCTATGTTCAGTTGTTAAAAACCCTATGAACTAGCAGAATTCATTGGAAAATACATGAGTCAAAATAGAATAGCTCAAAACTTCATCAAAATTAATCTCTTCCATTTAATTTTTATATATTAATGTTTGATTATTAATATCTCAAACTTAAATAGATTTTAACAAGGATAACATGTTAGGCCAGCATTTTATACTAAATTTCTATACTTTTATTGCATTATTAGTTATCCTACTGCTGTATTAATTAAAAATACAAATAAATCAGTTATTTAAAATCTTCTATTATGTAGATTTCTTTTATAGAACAAAATATTTCATACTTAATTACATTTTAAAAAATCTAATTTGAACACTTTATCCATATAAATTGGACTATTTGGTTCAATCTACCTCAGAGAATTTTTCCCTAAATATGTCTTTTTCAGTTACTGCCTGTATGTGATCAGACAGTCTCCATAATAAATATTGTTCTCACAGTGCCACTGTTAGACAGTCATAATTCTCCATATTTTACTGGTGAAAACTAAGCCATAGCAACTAAGAAATTTATCTGTTGTTTTAGGCAAAATAAATGGAAAAATAAGATTTAAAATGAAAAGCAGCCTCACTGGGGAGTAATACAGAGAATCCCACAGTAAAACAGTTTGTCTATTAACCAGTTTTGTGGAATTTTTAATCCAATATTTACTTTATTTATTACATGAGTATTTGACAAGAAATGGAGCTAAATGTGTAAACTGACTGTAAGGTTCCTAGCTTGCTGCGTTTTCCAGAATAGAGTAAAACCTTGCCCCTCATTTGCAGATGTAGCAATCGAGGACTGCCCTCTGCTATTAGGTTGCTGGAGATGTTCAACAAAGACAGGCAGTCTATACAACAGAAATTGATTTCCTCACTGTTTTGCAGGCTAACAGTTAAAGATCAAGGTGTTAGTTGGCTTGGTTTCATATGTGTTCCTCTTTCCTTAGGTTATATTTTTTGTTCTGTGTCTTGTGTGGCACTGAGCATGTAAAGGACCAATTGATTGCTTCTTAAAAGAAAATTTGAGATGGGGCAGGATACCCTGCCCTATGGGAAGCCCAAGTCCCTCCCCCCCTCCATCTCGGTCTAAGAAGATGTGCATCCATATAGACTAAGTTCCCAAAAAGTCAATACGTGCAGAAGAGATAGGTCCCAGTGCCATTATCATTGGCTTCTCAGTCAGTCCCCATTGGCAGTCACACGGTGGGGTAGTGGGGGAGCGGGAGGGCCGGGAACAAGGGGAGTAAATGTAAATTTTTCTTTTAACAATAAAAAAAAACTAAAAAAAAGAAAGAAAATTTGTCATATTTTATTAAGGAAGGCTATAGTGAAGTCATTTAGCCACTTATTAATCTCTTTAAAATTATTTCTCCAAATAAAACTACATCCTGATAGAAAAACATTATCATGAAGTGGTTGGGTCCCTTTCCTCTACATGGATACAAAGTCTTCCTATGCTGCTATTTGGATGTTTTCATAATCCTGAGCATTTGACAAGTGATCTCAGTAGACAGGAGGAAGAGCAAATACAGACATACACCCCCTGATGAAATTATCCTGAGAAGACTCAAAGACCCATTGCTGATTTGTAATAATACGAAGGAGAGGGAATAAAGAAGGAAGTGGAGGGGGCAGGGGAAGTCTGTACAGAAAAGATCAGTGATTGTTCGTCATAACTAAGATGTTAAGAGATGAGTAGGCACAGAAAAGACAGGTAGCGGCTGCTCTTATCATCCACATAGTAGGGAATAATTGAGCTCCCAGTGGCCTGTCTCTAGGGAATACCTACATGCTCTTCACATGAAATACCAACACCTTCATCTTCAAGGATCAGCTGCTGAAATGGTTAATGAATGGATACACCATCTCTCAGACCTGGAGTCCTCACCTCTTGATGTAAATACTATAGTTATCAAAATAGCACAGCGCTGACATAAAAGAGACACAAGGTCCAACGAAACAGAGAGTTTGGAACTATCTCCAGATAGTTAAGATCAATTGATTGGTTCTTGAATTCCAAAAACACATAAAGGGGACAAGATAGTCTCTTCTACAAATGGTACTAGGAAAACTAGTATTTGAAAAAAGAAAAATGAAATTAGACCCTCATTCCACAGATATAAAGAAAAAAGCCCAAAAATTCATGAAAGAATTTGAAATGGAAATAATCGTATGACTGTAAGAGGAGATGCTCCATAGACACCACAGGCAGCAATGAGATTCTATGTCACAAAAGAAGTGTGATAAACTCAGAAGCGTCTGCATAGCAATCCTCACTAATCAATAGTGAAATGTCATCTACAGATCTCGTGAGTGTGTTTGTAAAACATACATCTGATTCATGGTTAATACCTAAATTAGTAAAAATCCCACTTAACACAGTGGAGACAAAACAATCAGATATTGAATGAAACAAAAGACAGGAATGGGCAATTTTCATAAGAAGATACACAATGGGACAAATACTTGGGAAAATATGTCCCATTCCATTTGGTGGTTGTAAATTCACTTATTTAATCTCAACATTAAAAGAAATGTTTCAGTGCTGCCTAGATCCCATTATTTGGGTGGGCATGAGCAATGCCTTTCTTTTACAAGACTTTCTCCAGGGCCGTTTTACGATCACTATAATGCCTCTGCCTGCCGTTCAGTAACTAAACAAGGAAAATATTTCTGCTTATTTACTTTATTGTTATTATATGTAGCTGGGTATTCATGACCATCCATTAATTCTTACCTATTGCCTTTCATTTAATTGTGAATGATAATTGGGTTTTTATTTATAATTTCTTTGATATTTTATCCACTCCCTCGCAAATTCATGACCTTTTCGTTCTTTAATGTTTTTAAATAACAGTTATTATGCTCACACATATTGTGGTTCAGAAGGTCTTCAGCAGTTCCTCTTTCAGGCACAAAGCTTGTCCTAGCTGTGGTCATGTGATTGCAGAAACTTGCAGGCATGAGATTTAGCTGAGGAGTACTGTCCTCTTGAGCAAAACAGACCACAATGGCAGCAGGATGTAAAAATAAGAACTCAAGCAGGGCAAAGAGACTGTTTGCCTAAGCTCTGCTTGCAATACAGTCTGAATTAAAAGCCAGTCAAACAACATATAAATAGCAAAAAAAATATAAATAGAAAAATTGTTTATTCCTGAATTAAATTCAGAATCCTAAGCATATTTTCCAGGACCCTGTGTTGCTCAGGACTGTGCTGGCTTTACATATATCCTGCTGAGAACATTTAGCATTTTTCATGCATATGT
>JAQHUG010000132.1:5138500-5155672 GCA_028555095.1 Dicrostonyx torquatus
CCTGGCCAATCAGCATTTATTTAAAACATGATTGACAGAATACAGGCAAGTCTTCTGCACCATCTATCAGTAGTCATTAATTGCTTGTAGTTCTTCAACTAGAGGTAAAGCCCTGTAGCCTTTAAACCATCCCCATTATTATATCACCTGGTGTTTCATAATTTAGGTCTTTTCAAGTGACAATAGTTTTGAGTTTTCATGAGTAGAGATTCCTTGGCATAGATAACAGAGAGAACCCACAATGGACATTCCTTGACCTCTGGCTCTTACTCTCTTTTGGTCCCCACTTCAGTGATGTTTCCTGAGCCTTAAGTGTATTGATTCATTGTAGATGAAGCAATTAAGGTTGGACAATTTATGGTCAGTTGTCTTCTCTATTTTGACTAGTTAAACTCTATCCATGATATTTATGTGATACTTGGAATTAAGAATCTGTAGTTCTGGTCATCTGGGTATAAAGAATCCTCTAAAGTGAAGAAATCCCTTTGCATGGACAATCAATGTTGGGTATTTGGACCTGAAAACTTAGTGATGATTAAGAAAATACAAGCATCATTGAGGCAAAAACCTTCTGGAAATATTTTTCTTAGCGTTAGCACACAGATAATATGGTACAGGGGGTGGAGGGAACAAGGTTTTAACTCATGCTTACAACCTAACCTGTTGTGCAAGGCTCTTCAAGGTGTTATTAGTTTGAAGGCATGAAAGGAAATGGATATCATTTGATGCTTGATACTGTGAATGTCTAGGAGAGGCCATTGTTTAAGGCAGAACCTTAGTTTTAATTAAAATTCCAGGATTGAAAAAGTCATGGGGAGCAGTTGATACTTGAAATCATATGGAAGAATTAGGAACTCTGAAGAGAGCCAAAAACATGCTGGGCTGAAGTCCAGGTGGAAAGGAAACCCCAAAATTTTGGAGATTCAATTCCATGGAATAGCCACCAAGAACAGCAGAAGCTGTGGTATGGAACGGCCTGGGCCTGAGAAACAAGCTTTGTATGCTGCAGAGAGCAGAGCCAGAGAAGTGACCATTGTGTTGTGCTTGGATCCCAGATTTTACATAACTCTTTATATTGTTAAAGTTTGTTTTCATTTTGATTTGATTTACCTGTTCTCTGGATCTTCTCCTTTGGAGAAGGAAAGTATCTAACTTGCTGTTGATTTTATAGGAGTTATGAGAATCTGGAGAGTTTGAGGTTTTATAGAGACAGGTTATTTTTGAGGGACTAGATATTTTAGATTAGTTTTGAACTCTGAAAGAGATAGGAATTTTAAAATATTTTATATTTTAAAGACTATGGGGCTTCTAAACTTTGGAATGCATTTTGTGTTTGGATAGTGAAATTAATATAAGAATTTGGGAATGAATGGGAAAGAAAATATAGTGGAATATTAATGTATTTGTGCCAAGCTGACAAAGGGTCAGTTATCCAATTATCTTTTTTTCTGAGAAGATGGAACTACAATTGAGAAAGTTCTTCTTTAAGATTCTAGGCAACATTTACTGAACAGAAAAGGAGTAAAAGCAGATTGTGGGTGAGGACAGAGAGGGTTGGGAGGAGGGAAGTGAAATGCAACTGAGGTTTCAAATTAATTAATTAAAAATTGTAGACAACTATGAGGGAGTTTCTTAATTATTGATTGATTTTGTAAGGCTCAAGCCATTGTGGGTTTTTCTTGTTCTGAGAAGATGACCCTGAATTGTATAAGAAAGCAGACTGATCGAGCCATGTATCAATCTAGCAAGCTGCATTTGTACATGTCCTCTCTGGTCTCTGCTTTAATTTCTGCCTCCAGGTTTTTTCCTAGAGTTTCTATCTTGACTTCCTTCATTAGTGACACTGGTCATCATGATATGAACAACCCTACTATTCCAGCATCCACCTGACAGACACACACACACACACACACACACACACACTTGACATATTTTGTGTTAGTGCAATGAGACTAAGCGACTGTAGACTGAAATTTTCTGAAATCACATCCCAAAATAAACATCTTCCCTTTTAAGTGGCTTATACCAAGTATTCCACCACAATAACAAAAATCTGACTAATTTCAAAGATAAGCAAAGAAAGTTGCAGGAAGATCTGATATTGGATGATTATGAAGTGGTGAAAAGCCTCATGGGCTTTCATCCAACAGTTTGTCATGTTCTTCTGGCAGTCATGTTGGTGAGACTCCTAACATCACTGGTGTGTAGCTTTTGATATTATTAGGAGATACAATCTCATAGCAAACTCACCAATCCTCTGTCTCTTATGATATTTTATTTCTCTCCTATCATATTTCCTTAGCCATAGATGCTGGGATGTTTTGTAGATCTATACCTTGGAGCTGGGTTCCACAGTTCTGAATTTTAATCGGTCATAGTTTATTGTAGTCGTTGCTATTATGCAAATAACTATAGGCAACTGAGGGAATCTGGGAACAGGAGAGGTGGCCTTCCCAAGGAAGAGTACATGAATTTATTGTCCAGTTTCAGATGGTCAACCATGAAAACATACACATGAACTGAAAAGGTTATGCTCAGGAGTACATGTATATACATATATCTATGCAATAAATATTAGTGAAAAGGGAGGCCATGAATTTGAAGGAAAGTGGGAAGGATTACATGGGAGAGTTTGAAAGGGAGAACAAGAAGGGGAAAATGAGGAATTATAAGCTCAAACAAAGGAAAAGGAGGAGAAGAGGTGGTGGTTGTGGTGAAATCAAGACTCTAGTATTTCCTTCTATTGCTCTACAATCTCTGAAATTGCAGAGAGTTTCACAGGTTACCTTAGATCAACTCTGTTACAATCCAGTTTATATTCGGTCCTGAGAACAGCTATAGGATATACTGGAATGAAATATCCTAAGCTAAGAAAGGGAGTGGAACAGCCTGGGCTCTCTCCCAGGTCTTCCCTGAAAGTGGCTTATCCTTTGACACTTGAGCCCAATGAGACATAAAACCCAGGGTGAACTGACTGCCTTAGTCTCTCAGCTGCAAAGCAAATGGAGCATGCACAGATGAGACTCCATCTGCCCTGGGCAGCTTTCCTGAGCCTGGGGACTGAATCATAACGAATCCCAGGTTTGCATTGGTCCTTGTTGCCAATCTGTAAGTAATAAGTTCATAACCATTACACAACAAGCCTGCTGTATAGTACTTTTGTGATTGCCCTCTATATTCACAATGGAAATGATTATGAAATCAGAATTAAGTCCTTTGTTACTCGATCCGAAATTTGCAAGCAAAAGGACTGTGAAGAATGCATTTGCTTTAGATATCTAGATATTTTTATGAAGGAGAAGATGAGTAATTTTAATTATCAGATATTCCATCTCAAGGTAGCTCTAAATGAACTAACTCTATTAGGTTATTAAATCATTCAGTTTTGTCACCAAAATTTTCTAAATTTGAGATCTATAGAAAGTCTTCTTTTTATTTTTAATTTAAAAGATGCAAGCAAATGAACTCCATTCATCTTATTTTATTTATATGTTAAAAATTGCTCTGGGCAAATTTTTCAATGGAAAATATGAAATGAGATGTAAAACTTTAATGAGCCAAAGCAAAATTTCTTAAAAAGAAATAGAACCTATGGGGTTTCTTTTATTCCTTTTTAAAAAATACATACCATCAGGAGAACCATGACAGAATTGCAAAACAGAGACATGGGATGCTCCCCAGAGATCAGGTGTGAGCGATTAAGTCAAATATAACCAGACTGCAATGATTCCCAGCTAACTTCCCACCCTGTTCATAATTTACTCCTTTGTCTTTCAGTGTAGGTATTAACTCCCTTAGAAAAGAAGGTGCAGACAGATTCCTATGCTCTCATCAAATTCATTCACTTATAAGAACCAGATTTTCTGTGTTTTACATGCCATATATTAGTGAATGCTTATTTTCTGGAGGGGCTGATGGTAAGGGGGTGGTAGTACAAAAGTATAGGTTATCCCTTGTGGAAAAATGAAATTATCAGTCAACGTTCTGCCATTGCTTATACTTTACTCACGATATGATTGTGAAGACATTGCCCTGTGAATTTCTCACATGCAAGAATGGGATTGAATACAGAACCTAGAACTTTCTAGGCTAACACACTACCACTGAACTATATCTCCACAGTTATCTTTTATTTTTAGTTTGAAACAGGATCTAGCTAAGCTGACACACTGATATTGAGTTCACTCTGTAGTCCTAGCAGGCTTTTCTTCTGTGATCTTCCTGTCTCAGTCTCCTGAGAATAAGGGACGGGAGTTATGCACCCTGGGTCTCATGTGAATTTAATTTTGAGCATAAATGCCAGAAGTCACTAATTTAAACTGATATTTGTATTTGTACAGAGTCATTTGGTGTGGAAAATGAATAGTGCTTTCAGCAAAAGCAAAGACCAGTGACATATAAAAGGAATCTAAAAAGCATGGAAATATAAAAATTGAGTATTATTTTAGAGACACAGTCTCACCATGTTACTCAGGCTGGCCTTCAATTTTATATTCTCTTGCCTCAGCATAAATGTTGGGAATGTAGGTTTACTACATCACGTCTGATGTTAGAGAATTATTTTTAAGCATCATTCTCAAGATATCACTTACAAACCATAAAATTTATGTGTTTCAAGTGTACTTTGCTTCTCAATATATTTTCAAAATTATCTAATACTCTATATTTTTTTCTTTTGAGACAAGGTCTCACCCTGTAGTCGTAGTTTGTCTGGGCCTCACTATATAGAGACTAGTAGGACAACTGGTGTGGGAGAATTGTCTATATTCTGTCAATCATATTTTAAATAAATGCTGTTTGGCCAGGCAGGAAGTATAGGCGGGTCAACCAGACAGGAAGTAGAGGTGAGAACAAGAGAATTCTGGGAAGCAGGAAGCTCCCTCGGCACTCCTGCCCAGTCTACTAAAGAAGCAGGATGTGTCCTGTCCCACTGAGAAAAGGTACCGGCCATGTGGCTAACATAGATAAGAACAATGGGCTAATATGTTACAAGAGCTAATAAGAAGCCTGTGCTAATGGGCCAATCAGTTTATAACCTAATGCAGACTCTCTGTGTGATTGTTTTGGGGGGCTTGCTGGCTGTGGGGTACCCAGCGGGACAGAAACCCCAACAAGCAGGACCTCATGTTACATCCAACTGCCTTCATTGTGCTAAGATTAAAGGCATGCACCACCACCCTGAGCCATAATTTAATTTTAAACATTTAATAATCTTCTAAAGAAACTCTATGGGTTTGAGTAGACATTCCCACTTCATTGTCCCGAGTCACAAATGACCACTCTCCTCCTATGTGTGGCTTTGGATTGTTTGTTTTCAGCATTTGTGGATCTTGAGTTATGCTACCCTTTTTCTGTTACCCAGGTCTCTGTTCAATGATGCTTTTGAAGACCATCAAGGTTATATCAGGTAATTGGTATTTCACCGCCCTATTCTATCCCATTGTGGAGACAAGCTACATTTCCTCCTCCTTATCAGCTGATAGCTATTTTAGAAATTTACACTTGAACATAATATTCCATTTTAGACATATTATTTTATTTACTATGATTAGATAATTAGATGTGGATGAAATTGAACCTGTAGCATTTTGTCACTAGAATTCTAATGTCTTGCTTAACAAATATTGTTTGTCTCAAGCTCAGGAATAAATTACTCCTAACTTTTTCTAAGAGTTTTATTGTTTTAGTTTTTGGGTTTAGGTCTGTGACCACTTGGCTTAAATTTTGGGTATGACAGGAGGTAGGGGTTCAGTGTCATTCTTCCTATGCCAAAGTAAAGAGCAATTTGCAATCATATCCTGCAATGTTATCATTTGTCTAAGAAGACTTCGCAGTTTTTATTACAGGTATGAAGATGTAGATGTGCAGCTCATGAACCATTTTGTTTTGGTAATAAAGTATTATGCCCTTACTCCACGAAAGGGACTTTATTCTTACTCTTTTCCTAGGAATTACAATATTCAAAGGATAACTTTACACTATTGCGTTAATGTATCTAAAATATGTTTGCAGTATATACATAATTTAGAGAAGAAAATTTGATACTTTAGCTTTGGATTACAAAAAGGAAGGCATATGGTTTTCTATTTTTCTTCTGTGATTATGATGAAAGGCTATCTATAAGAAGTTATTTATTAGCAAAATTATTATTAATGGTATGAACTAGGGGGGTCTGGGCAGAACATTCTTGTACATGCTTATCATCTCTAGTTTTTACTGAAGCTTGTCCTTTTTTCCCCAGACTAAATAAATTATTGTGTTCACTCTTTTGCTTTCAAATCACTACTTTTAATTTCCTCATGTGTGTGAAGACTGTTTACTCATGAGCACAGCTTATTTTGCTTAACGTGATGTTCTTCCCTCCAGTCCACTTTGCTGCAAATGAAAGAATTTCAGTTTTTATGCCCGTTGCTTATAATAATATCATCTTCTTTATCCGTTCAATTGTTGGTAAAGTTCTAAGCTGATTCCACATTATGGATCATATGAATGGAGCCACAGAAAACATGGCATTCAGGTATCTGAAACAAAGTAAGTTCCCATGGGAAAAAATTAAGGCCTCTTCTTTTTAAAGAGTAAACACAATGCATAGGTAGCCTTTTCACAGAAGAACAATCTTTGAGTACTTCTGTTTAGAAAGTATATAAGCCTGGGACCTAATCTGGAAAGTTAAGCATAGTATAAAAAGTATATAGATATAAAGCGTATAAATGCAAGGCTGTTTACACTGCACATGGGGGCACTTTTCACATAAGGATACCATTTAACAGTTCAGTTTTCTTATTATTTGCATAGATATTTTATGTTAGAGTCTCTGTGTACATGTGTGAGAAATGTATGTGCATGTATAAGGCATGGGAGTGAGAGGAGGTTGCGAGGAGGCTGTAAAAGGAGCCCTTGCGGGGTGTTTTATATTTTCAACCTTGCCTTTGGCCTCTCTTCAATAGAACATTTTCCATGTAGTTACAAGAATATTATGTGTACTGCACTATTTTCCTAGATGTCAAAGTTCTAGCTAAAATATATTATGTCAAGGAAACCTTTGAAAACATATAGATAAGCAAACAAAATTCTTTATTATTGCTCTAGAATATTTGGCTATAGCAAGGTTTCTATGGAGAAGCATACTTCAGTTAGAGAACAGTCAGTTGTATAAACCAAATGGGACATCTGATACACTTCACGGGATATGGTAGAGAGGATACTTCAGCTGCAT
This sequence comes from Dicrostonyx torquatus, assembly GCA_028555095.1. Taxonomy (NCBI): domain Eukaryota; kingdom Metazoa; phylum Chordata; class Mammalia; order Rodentia; family Cricetidae; genus Dicrostonyx; species Dicrostonyx torquatus. Next base: position 5,145,717 of record JAQHUG010000132.1, read on the forward strand.
CAGCTGTCTCACTCATTCACACAGTTTGAGGAGGTCCATATGAGAAGGGAGGGTGTGCACAGAACTTGCTCATATGATAGAATATTAAAGATACAGGTGTCTTAATAATATTAAGCAATTCCTGTTCTTTAGTCAGTCAATTTCTAAATATAAAATGACTTACTTCAGATTTCTCTATTTCAGTGTTATAGCATCCAAAACAAATTGTTCTTCTCAGAGAGAGTTTATAAAGAGCTATCTCTCCAAATGAAAACTCAGAATTCTCATTTTTCTATTTTGTAGTTTCTTCATTGATTAATAATTAATGACCTCAAGGATAAAATTCAGTTTTTAAAACGAGAGGCTAAGGTTGTTGAGCATCCCAACATTTTCTACTCCCAAATTTCCTTCATGAATAGTTCCTTTTGGTTCATGTCCCATCCATCTTCTGAGGAGACTGTGATTATTTATACCAGGACATGTATTTTATTGCGTTGTTTTGCCTTTCTTCTGTGCAGAGACCTCTGGAAGAGTCAGAGTTTGTGTGCTGTGCTTGCATTCACAAGCATGAGCTGTTGGGAGGTATTGTGTAGTTAACAAGCAATGTCTGTTGAATGGATTGGTCTGTGCTCCAGACCACTATCTCCCTTTCTGTTGATACAAAGAACTGTCATGGGAGTCACAGCTGTGTTCTAGGTATTTAGACTCACATAATGCTGTCAGCATAACGTACAGTATGTTCGTAGGAAGATACTCTCACCAGCGTGGGTTAAGTAGAGTATCGGTTACAATTGTAGACTGGAATTAACTTCCTAAGACAGGAAGCTTTTCCTTTCCTCCCTTCTCCTTGTTGTCTAGTTAGAAAACAGATGTGGCGCTTGTGAGCCCAATTTTACTTTTAACAACTCATCACTTAGGTAGAAGGAGGACGGCGCCTCAGAAAATGTCATGGAAAATTTCCCCTACCCTTTTTTGTCAAGTTAGGTGTTTCTGGATCTGAAACAGCATTGTGTTCCTTTAACTTACCTTGTCTTCTCCCCAGGGCATCTGGGATTGCGCCGCTAAAATGTTTACTGTTTCCTTTGCAACATCTCAGAGTTTATTCTCTTCCTGACTTTATTTTATCTATATTTTAATTTTTTATTCATTTTTGGGCAGTTTGCGAATGAGCACTGTGGCTACATTACCCTTAACCCTCCCTCTTCTGCCTCAAGCTCCTCCTTCATGCCCTGCCTCTGAAACTCATGTTTTTTTCTTTAGTTTTTATTGTTAAATGAGTGAGGTAACACAGACTCAGAAAGACACACACATCTATGCTCTCTTTTGTTTGTGGATCCTAGCTCTAAACCTTTAGATTTGAGTGTATAACATAAAGTATCAGAAGGTGAGAACAAAGAAGAGGGCCTATGGAGCTGTAGGGAGGAAAGGAGCTTCAGACGAGGCCATTGCTACTAAGGGATGATGGGGAAAATGGAGGGCTATAGCTGGGTTTGGTTGAGTAGCAGTAAGGCAGAAGGAGAGGGATAAAAAGGAGCTAAATAACAATAGGATGCTTGAAACTGTCATAGGTCAGAATATTATTTTTATAAGCTTACTTAAAATATTTGTATTACATGTGTATAATATATATTACAATAATACATTATAATAATGGTCTATATCTAAGTGGGTTGCTTTATGTGAGGTGTTTCATATTTAAGCATATATCTCATTTGAGTAAAGAATTCAAAAAATATTTGATTTTATTGAGTAATAATAATAGTAGTGCTGTCGCTTGAGGTAGTAAATGATAACCTAAATATTTTAGACCAATAGGCAAAGAGCAGTACTGAAGAGTTGGAAGAAAGTGTACTTACCAGATGTTAGCCAGTTCTGATATGGTTATTTTACTATTTGGAAAAACTGATGAAATTTGACAACATAAATATGTCTTGTATACAGCACTTAAATTGAATAAATCTAAAGAGATAAATGACCCCTATACATCCATGCCTAGTTCCCTCTAAATTACATAGCAAATAAACTCAGAATAAGAACCTATCAGATTTTGGGGAAGAAAAGTTATGATATAGTACATGGATAACTACTCAATGCAAAGGAATAGCCATGGAAATGTTGCTATCAGACAGTTATTATACTTGATAGTTAAATGAGTGTCTGCAGTCATTTTTCAGTGATTAAATTTTATTTTCATTAAAATGTTGAGAACTCTAAGTTTAAATTAAAATCTGTGAATGTCATTTTTAGGGATGTTTCAGGTGGGATCAGATATCTGAATGTTCAAAATACAAATGACTGAAAAACCTAATAGTTGGTAGGTTAGGCTGGCTTTAATCTCTAGTGCCTGAGAATGACTGCTTTTTATTAATGTAGTTTTATTATGCAAACTCAGACCTTTGGCAGTATATTGTCCTTTGGAGTGGAAATATGCAACAGCTTTTTGATCTTCAGTTGGTTTGGGGTGATTTCCAGAGTAACTACTAGACTGAAGTGTGTCAGAGGATAAAGAAACCAAATGGCATTGCCTCCCTAAAGAGGAAGGACCTGCCTCAAATCTGTTCTGAATATTAAAAAGTTTTGTTTTCTTTTCTACATTTAGTTAATAATTTTAGAGTAAAATATTCTTCAAGTGTAAATATAAGATGCTTCAAATGAAAAACTCTAATTTTCCTGCTTCAGTATATATGGTAAATTTTTGTTATATTTTGTAGTTTTTGGAACCTTGGTAAATAACAGGGAGTTCTATTTTGATTGTCAGTTTTACTGTTATATTATAGGTGGCAATGTTGTCTTTACAAGGCTTGATTAAAATACAGTTTGTGAAATGAAAACACATCACCTTTATTAATTTGAAATTCATGACTTTACAGTTTATAAGAAATTGTTCTTCAAATTTAAATTTATGTTGTACATTTTTCTAGGCTTTAGTATCTATATCAAATGTTTCTAGAGGATAGGAGCTACAAAGTTTTAATAATAACATAACATACTTTTCTTGGAAATCTTATGACTGAATACATTTTATTTAATCCAGAATTATATGACAATTAATACACATAAATCCCATAAAGTCAGAAAATTGGAAACTTTGATATGTATGCAAAAATAAAGATAATTTAAAAAAGACAAAATTTTTTTGAAGAACAACATTGAGCTCAGTTTCTATTCGCTGTCTATTGCTGGGCTAGCGACTGCATGTAAGTGTGGAAAAACTAATTTTTTCTTTATGAGCAGTTATTAATTGGAGATAGCTTCTGGGTTGGGGGTGCTTATGTCTACTTCCTCTGTCAGGATTGGGACTACTGTGACTGCTACTCTCAAAAATATTCTTTGTTCTGCTTGCTTCATTCTACTTGGAAGGCTTTTCCTTGGCTTTTCTACTTAAATTAGTGTTTTTAAATTCCATCCTCATTTATGTTTGAGTCTTCTTCAATCTTTCTCTTTACTAAATTTTATCTACAAATCCTGCATTGTCTTCATTATTTCCATCAGCTTCTTTACACCTTTAATGCTTTGACAAAGTTTATAGTTATTAAAGTGCTTGTGCTGTATTTTATCTGGGTAATTCTCATCAGCAAACATTTCAATAATAGCAGTGATTTGGGGTAGGGTAGAGTGGAGATGCTGCCTTGATCTTTCATATTATTTATATTTTTGCAATGAAATCTTGAGATGGGGACTTCTATAAGTTCTGTGCCTGATGTGGACAGATTAGGTTTGGCAGAAGAGAAGATATTCAGTTCTGGGTGTGTCTAGAGGTTGGATATGGCTTAAGTGGAAGGAAGTTGGGTACACACAGGAGACTGGGCTGGCATGTAGGATGTGTTTCCTGGTCAGAGCCTGGAGATTACAGGTAGATCTGGGACTGGGGGAGGATTCAAAGAAAGAATTCTTACCCTCGAGAAGAATGTGCAGGATCTGGCTGGGTAGGGAGATTGGATGTAACATGGGTATTCCCTGTAGATTGTAACCTTTGACAAGAAGATGCACAGCTGGATCAACATATGCAAGTCAATGTAATAGACCATACAAATAGACTTATAGACAGTAATCATGCGACTATCTCAATAGATTTATAAAAACCTTTGACAAAATTCATCATGCCTTTGTGATAAAACTCCCAGAGAGCAGGAGTAGAAAATATCTCAACATAATAAAAGGTATATGTAAGAAATCCACAGTCAATATCATCCTACAGTAGAAAAATATGAAGCAATCCCACTGAAATAAGGAAAAGGACAGGAATATCCACTAACCATACTGTGTTTCAATACCACACTTAAAGCACTAGCTGAAACAATAAGATAAAGGAGAAAAATAAAGGGATAATAGAAAAAAAGCAGTTGAACAACCTCTATTTGCAGATAATGTGATATTATTTGTTAGACCTCTCAAAATTTCTACCAGAAACATCATTAAATGACTAAACAAAAACAAAACAACCAAAACACTGAGAAAAGTGGCAGGGCACAGATCAACTTTTAAAAATCTTTACCCTCTCTGTCCCCCAGCATGAAACATCTATAAAAAGATTCTACCCCATTCTTTATAGCCTCAAAAATTTAGGAACAAATCTAACCAAGGAAGTGAAAGACTTCTGCAATGAAATCTTTAAACCTTTGATGAAATAAAGAAAGAAAGAAACTAGAAAATGTAATGGCATCCCGTGCTCATGGATGGATAGAATTAAAATTGTGAAATGACTATTCTAATAAAAGCCATTTATAGATTCAATGCAATCTTAATCAAAATTTCCATATCATTCTTCACATGACCAGAAAAAAATTATCCTAAAATTGTGATGGTCCCAGAAGGGACCCACGTTAGTCCAAACATACCTGAGAAAAAGAATAATACTGGAAGGGCTACCATTCCAGGCCTTATGTAGCAGTAATGATAAAAACAATATGGTACCGACACAAAATCAGACATGTCAACCAATGTAACAAAGCAGAAAACCCAAGCACTAGTACAAGTGCTGGAAAAGATGGGGGAAAGGGATCCCTTGCTAACTTAACTACAAACTGGTGCAACCCACACAATAAATTAGTATGGAGAAACTGTGAAAATCTAATCTACCATTTGGCTCAGCTATACCACTCATATGCTCCAAGAAGTCAATATCCTACTACACAAAAACTTGCTTAGTCATGTTCATTACTGCTGTCGTCTCAAAACTAGGAAATGGGAACAACATAAACACCCTGAAACTAATGAATTAATAATAAAAATGTGGTACATAGAGATTATGGAATATTACTCAGCTCTAAAGAAAAACAAAATCATGAAACTTGATTGAACTAGAAAGGAGAATATTGAGTGAGATAGCACAGACCCAGAAAAACAAATGTCACACATTCTCACCTGAGGTTCTTAGTTGTAGGTTTTCAGATGTAAGAATATAACCTGGAGTAGTCACAGAACCCTGGAAAGTAAACAGTGGGGCAATAGAGAGGGGCATAACAGGGGGAAATGGCAAAACATGAGAGGAGTCTTTAATTAGGAATATAAGTACAGAAGAACAGAAGGGCAAAAGTAAAGGGTGAAACAAAGTAAGAATGTCTAAAAAAGTAATAAAGAATCACACTAATATCTATTTATTTAAACTATCTATGGTAATGTAAATATATGTGATATATGTTATATATGTATATTTAATAAAAAAATTTCTTGCTGGACAGACTAATAAAGACTCCAGATTGGGCATGAGAAACCACCGTTCCTCGCTGGTTAAGGATGTTCAAGAGACCATCAAAGCATTATATAGGCTATTGTTGCCCTTGGTTACTTCTGAAGGTAGAAAATAAGTCCCTATTGCTGAAGGTACCATAAACTTTGGGCACAGAATCCAGAGGGTCAGAGCTGGATCTGATCTAAAAGCTTTCTTTCTGAGAACTAGCTTTCATGGTATGAAAAGTGACTTACAAACTTTCAGAGAGGGAATTAACCAATAGTACTACACAGTTATGATGCCTATATCAAACAATGATGACTAATATGGCACGATATTGCTAAGGATGGTAGGGGATAACCAATAGACTTCCATCTGAATTTAAATTACTTTTTATAAGCAGGAAACCATGTACTGGAAACTTAACTATCTGCCCAGGGCTAGTGAAGTCAGTAACTTGGAAGAGAACCTCATATCCACTTTAGTAAAACACTAAATATATTCTAAATATTATTATTATGCCTATAGATAGGGTTAGTATTTGATTCTTATTAAGACAACTTCTGCTTTCAGCAAACAGGGATACCATTACAGAGAACCACAAATGAACAAGATGCAGATTTGGGGAGCCCACTTCCAACTGATATTATCTACAACACAACTTCTGAACTTAAGACTCAGGGGACATTGTAAAAGATGGCAGAAACAGATTTTAAGACACAAAGGAACAGGGAGTTTGTTGTGAGATGGTGTCCTTTAGAGATATCAGGGAATCGATACCCATGAATTGGAAATAATATGGCTGCCTAAAAATGAGCAAACAAGGTCCCTTCCATTAGAGATGCTAATGTGGAAGAGGGGAAGGTCAGAACTCCTCAAGACAAAGAATTAGAGGCAATAAGAAATCCAGAGTCAGAGAAATAATTCTCCCTTTGGAAGAGGACACCAAGTGTCATCGAGTACTAAATGGTCAGCCCTGAAAACACTTACATTCTAGTAACATACAGATCGAGTAGGTAGTATTTAGAAGGGTGTGTGTGTGTTTAACAATATTTAACAAAAAAAGAGCTCGTGAATTTAAGAGCAAGTGGAGGGATTGGAGGAAGGATTGGGAAGGGAAGAAATGAGTAATTACATTATGATCTTAAAAAATAAAAAATTGAAAATAAAGGTTTTAAAATGTATAATAAGTTTATACACTAAATAGTGCATGATTCAATTGCCAGAATCAAAGAAGTGCAAGGATAACAAATATTTGGAACAATTAGAAATTTCTAAAATTAATGACACTTAACCACAGATCTAGGAACATAACAGAATACTAAGTTGGATAAATATGAAAATCTATACCTTGTACATCACCTGAAAATTGCAGAAAACCAAGCCAGGCGGTAGTGGCACATGCCTTTAGTCCCAGTACGAGGGAGGCAGAAGCAGGTGGAGCTCTATGAGTTCGAGGCCAGCCTGGTCTACAAAAGCTAGTTTCAGTTCAGACTCCAAAGGTACAGAGAAATCCTGTCTCAAAAAAACAAAAAAACAAAACAAAAAACTGCAGAAAACCAAAGAAAAAAGAAAATCTTTAAAATAAATGATATACAATTGTAAATAGATAATAATTTTCATGAAAGCTGCTGTGCAAAAGGTCAAAGTTCTCTAGTAGAAAGAATATATATTTGTCATAAAATTTGCATGAAGAATATAAAGCACCAAAAAATAAAATTTCAACTAACTAAATAAACAATAATTGATCAACTATTATTTTAGTTGACCAAAAATATACATTTATCTTCATATCATTAAAAACATATCAAGTAACCATTGCTTATGGCAAACTAGATGAATGTCTTCAGTCATCATGGATAAAAGGAAAGATTGAATATTCTTATTATTATACTCAAAGCAGATTAGTACTATTTGAGAATAGATTAGTTAGTATCCTTTGTACCTTAAGGAAATCAATATACATGTTTCAGTGAAAGATGTAGAATATAGAAGGTAAAGAAGAATTATATGAAATTCTCCATTAAAATCTAGGAAGATGGCAAAAGGGAAAAATATGACAAATGTCCAACAGTTAAACAAATAAATGGAGTAGATTAATTAACCAAACTATGTTAAATATTACTTAAATTGAAATGGGAAAAATTCAGAGTTAAGACAAACGTTGTCATGATTTATATATTTAAAAAGCTTAGACTATTCTACCATATTTAAAAACTTACTTTTAATGTAGTAACTCATATAGGTTAAAATTATTAAAAATTAGAAGTACAAGAGACTAATATTAAGTGAAAAAGTGAGTCACTTTATCAGGTTTACTAGAGCAGACTTAGAATTTAAGATTAGTTGTACATAAAGGAAATTTCAGAAAGAAAAGTCACCTCTCTAAGAAGATATAACATTTAACATACATGAACATACACTCCCAGTGTCGTCTGTCATTTTTACAACAAGAAACCTAAAACATGCTTTAGAACATTTTATAATATTAGAAAATAGGTAAAGTTCACATTTGATGTTTATCTTATGTAAATTTTTTGGATATATCTGACATTCACAACCCAGCATCAATTTCTACCATCAGTTAAATTCTTCTGGCAACCATGCCAATTCCTTACGGTCTTATAAGCAGCCCATACTGTGCTCATTTTACTCTACTTCATGTGTGCTTTCCCAGAAAATAAATCCCCTGTTCCTCTGCATCAATACACTTAACCTGTCCATCTTACAAAATCTAAGGAGCCTGAGATTTGTGTGAATTAATTGCTGTGCTCTCCGTGTTCTCAGAGGGATGACAGTTAGTTCCCACTTGCTTGCTCCACTGCAGCACGTACTTCTTCAATATTCTTTTAGACTGGTAGTCCCTGGTGCAGAGGAGCTCCTAGTGCATCATTTTAAATTCTCTACTTTAAGTAGAACACTCTGCTTTCTGACGAAGAAGATGAGTTCCCTGTACACACAGCAGATTCAATACCTTGTTTTCGTGTAGGTTAGTTCTCTGTAATTTGGTTATTTGTTTCTTCTCATGAGCTTATAGACATCTGCTAGTTATGATCTTGCTAAACTATGAAGCTCCTTTCTTCTATGTGTTTTAAAATCTTAGCATATAGATCTATGTTCAGGTTTATGATGTATCTGAAATTATTTTTTACCCGATGTGTCAAGGGAAGGAGATTTAGTTCCTCCTCCATTCTCTTGTTCAGTGAGACTAATAAAGCCTTGCTGAAAAGATTTTTCTTTCCTATTGAATTGCATTGTTGCCTGTCAAAATAATCTAATTACATTTCTGCAGAGCTATTTTTGAACGCCTTTAAAATATGTATTGAAATTATAATATAATTACATCATTTCCTCCTTCCCTTTCCTCCCTCCAGCCTCTTCCATATACTGTCCTCCTGACTCTTAAATACATGATGTGGTTTTCATTAATACATAAACTTAATTACTAAATATTTATGCCAACCTCCTCAGTCATATGATATTACTTGTATGTACATATTGATCTTTTGGTATTAGTCAGCATGCTCTTCTTTGAACAGACTATTTCTCATACTCTCAGCATTTCTTAATTGCCTGTAGTTCTTTGTGTATGGTTGCGGCCTCCCTAGCTTTTCTCCATCCACTTTCACAGGTCTGTTGTTGTCCTTGTTCAGCTCATGGTTAGTGAGATTTCATGAATGAAGCTTCTGACATTCTTAGGAGACACAGTCTCACAGTAAAATCCCTAGTGGTCTTGGTATATTTTTTTTTCACAATTTTTGTTTACTTTTCTTCATTGAGCCTTGGGACTTAGGTGTTGTGTTGTACACATATGCTTTGGGACTCATCTCTGCCACACTGTATTTTAGTCAGCTGTGGTTTTCTGTAATGGTCTACATCTATGCACTCCCATTGGTCTCATTGATGGATTGGTTCAAATTATGCCCATATCACAGACTTGGCTCTAAAGGTTTTATAGTAAGTACAGAATTCAAATGTAAATTACTGTGGTGGTGTTTGTATTGGCTTGTTTTGTGTGTCAACATGACACAAGCTAGAGTCATCAGAAAGGAAGGAGCCTCATTGAGGAAATGGCTCCATGCAATCCAGCTGTAAGACATTTTCTCAATTAGTGATCAAACCATTGCAGGTGGCTAGTGGTCCTGGTTTCTATAAGAAAGCAGACTGATCAGGCCAGGGCAAGCAAATCAGTACGCAGCTCTCTCAATAGCCTCTGCATCAGTTCTTGCCTCCGGCTTTAGTCCTGCTTGAGTTTCTGTTCTGAATTTCTACAATGATGTCATATGATCTGGAAGTGTAAATCAAA
>JAQHUG010000132.1:5226441-5240441 GCA_028555095.1 Dicrostonyx torquatus
AAAAAAGAATTCCTATTTGTTAAGTGGATATAATAGTTTTGCAATAATCACTTTGATTTTCTATTTTTAACTTTAGAAATAACCATTAAGCCATTCTTTTTATTTTACAACATCTCTTGCAACAGCAATTGTAATATCCTATTAATCACTCTGTTGTAATTACCATGGTGGGAGTTCACTTAGCTAACTTTGCAACATTTCTTTTCAGAACTATATCACAAATTTTAAAAGGAGTCTTTTGCCTTGTCTTTAATATGGGCATGTACACACACACACACACACACACACACTCATCCACACTTTTCACACACAAACACTACAAAGCTAAACCATCAAAACAAGGTCAGCATTTCCGTACCATAAACCTTGATTACACAACAATGAAGAAATGTTGAAAACTTGTACAGATAAATACAAAGGTTGCTATGTTTTTAGACTAAAAGAAGCAAATAAAGAATTTAGTAAGTAAGGTTTTCTGAGCAATTAGGTAAAACATGAGAACTATTGAACCTTGAGTGTTCTCCTATAGATCGTTGTTTGGAGAACTGGAAGTGCTGTGATTTTAAAAGTGTGGTTGTCAAGTATTTCTGTGCTGAGAACACAACATGGTAGTGTCAGTTCCTGCCTATTGAAATAGTTGGGCAAGTGTCATTGTTCTGATTTTCTTTCTGTGCATTCTCTGGTATGAAGACATAGCATATGGTAAAGGCTAAGAGAGTCAATAAAGATGAAGTAAGTCTAAGAACTGATAAAGGATAGCCCCATTCTAGAGAAAAAGAATTGGTCATTGGTATAATAGCAGTTCTTGGCTATGTAGCTATTTTTTGGTTTGCAGTAACACAAATGTTTGTCTATACTGAGTGTAAATGTGAGATCACATGTGTGCATGCACACACACACACACACACACACACACACACACACACACACCCCACATCACTCAGTGCTGAGAAACAGTGTATTTTCTGAGACTTACACCATGTAATTAGTATTAGTTAATTGCTTCATTTGATCACAATGGCCTATCTGTAACTGACAATTACATGTACATGCAATTCAAAACTGCACTCTGTGATCTTCATAGTCCACCCACATTTTCAGCATCTCCTTCTTTGTTGCATAACAGACTATTACTATGCTACTTATATTTTTTATGTGTCGAAAAGATTTGTGTTTTGAGTTGTTATGTAGCTGAGAATTGTTTCTCTTTCCTTAGGCTCAAAACTTCCTGACGTATTTCTATATTTCTGTCTCTATTAAAATAATTGTAGCATATGGCACAAATTAATCATTTCACAATCATTGACAACCTTGGTTATGGCAGAATTTTATTTTTGGGTAAGAAAATTGAATAAAAAATTTTTATCTCGGCCGGGCGGTTGTGGCGCACACCTTTAATCCCAGCACTCGGGAGGCAGAGACAGGCGGATCTTTGTGAGTTCGAGACCAGCCTGGTCTACAAGAGCTAGTTCCAGGACAGGCTCCAAAGCTACAGAGAAACCCTGTCTCGAAAAAAAAAAAAACCAAAAAAAAAATTCTTATCTCAAAGGTGTCAACTCTTAATCTTTATTCCTTCAGTATATTCTATAACCTATAACGAATGGAATTTTAGTAAGTAGAAAATGAAAATATCTAAAAGTGCCATGAATATATAACTTTATGCATATCACCCTGCCTCAGCACTCTGCTTTTTTAAGGGAACCAGTTGGTCCATTGACCCCAAGAGACAACTTAGTAGCTAGGCAGCATAAAATTTTTCTCACATAGGTTAATTAGTAAGGGCTAACTAGTTAGGAGAAGTATTGGGTTTAAAGGCATTTAATATGATTAGACTTTCAAACATTATTTGGAACATTAATTCAAATATGTAAATTGGCAAAGTCTAGGGGCCTAGGCATGAAAAAATGAGGGCAGATAGGAATAAAATTAAATTTTAAGAAGATATTAAAACAAAAATACACTATCATCTGGATTTAAACTGAAATTAGAACTCTTTAGCCTATTAAAACTCATTGCTACTAGGATCTGACACTACTAAAATAGTAGGTTTTTAAAAGTGCAATAAGGTATGTGTTGAAAATTAGAAATTATCATCTTTTCTAGTCATTAAACCTAAATCCACTGCACAGTCCACTCAGTAAATTGTTCCCAGTATTATAGAATCTTCATTCTTGAAAGATTATAAGTAATACTAATTTATTCAAATTATAATTAAGAATTTTTGCTCAGTAACTTCTTTGGTCATTGAGGAATGCTTACTGATACCTATGTGTTTATTTCTGCTTCCTCCAGTAATTCATGGATAATTCAGAGTCATTCCAGCATGGAGATTATATAAAGGAAAAGAAAACTTTATGTCAAGTCTTTAACACCTCAGCACCATTAAAATAAACTTAGAAAACAAAATTTAAGTATCATTAGAATTATCATATTGGGTACATACATTTCTAATGTTTGTCACCATACTTAGGAAGTTAAAGTTAATATTAAATTAAACGGATCCTGTTTCTATTACATTATAAATCAATGTTATTATAATTCAATATAAGATATGAGTCAGTTAATTATTCTTTAGCCAGACTCCTAATATTTCAGAGAAGAGCAGATGTTAGCCTTGCTAGCACCCCATTAATATACCGAGTCAGTTTTCCCACTGCCTTCCCTAGAGCAGAGAATCAAAGCATATTTTCCATTTTGTTCCTTAAGCAAGCCCAATTGCTCCCTGAAGCACAAGATTTAATTATCCTTATTGCATTATATTTGCTTGAATAGCTATAGAAGTTATTAATGAGCATAACATTTTCTGATCTTTTTCATGGAATTCAGCTAGCTATGATATTTATGCTGATTTAATTACCTTAGCACATTAATTAGTGTAGCAAAAAGAATTAGGATTTAGAACTTAAAATGTAATCTATTTCTATTGATCATTATAGTAGGTGACACTTTGCCTAGTGGGACAGTCTTGACATAGAATAAGGTGTGCGTGTGTGTGTATGACCAGAAGTAATATGTTGGTTGCTTTCCATGCTAACTATGTGTTTATGAGACTATTGATTAAGAAAGTCAATAGACTCATAATGAATATTAGATTAACCATTAAATAGCTATATAGTTTAGGCAAATAATTAACATTCTGTCACTTTTATCCATTGTGAAGATACAAATGAAATAGCTATAGTCCCTACACAACATTCTTTAGGATGAAATAGCTTAACACACTTAAAGTACTTGAAAATTTGTCTGGACCATCATTTGCCTTGCATAAGTATTTGGTATATAATCATCAGTATTAAAAATGATCTTAATACACAAACTTTGACAAATTGATAGTGAATTTGTTTGTAGATACTCTGTATGCTCAACGGAAACCTACTTCTACACAGACTTCATATAGTCTACTTATCATTCCAGAAATATGAAGAATCACGGGAGTAAATCAGAAATAAAATTATCAGAAGTGAGATCTAGGTAAAAATAAATAAAGCTGATTAAAAATTATTTGATCTGGCATTCAGAGATGAATGCAAGTACTTTCATTATTGGTATTTTTTGTTCTTTATGCGTATGTGGTATGGTGCATATGTGTTTATGTGTGTATATGCGTGTGTGGTGCTGTGATGCATTTGACTCTCCAGGTGCATACTCCCACATGTGGTCAAAGGTCTCTCCATCTTATGGTCATGAGCAACAGGGTCTTATCATCCAGTTATGGTGGAAAACTAAGGGCAGTTTCTACAAACTACATAGTGCTAGGAGTTGCCATGACTGTCCTCTGTAGGATTTTCAGAATTAGCACTGACACTTTTGATTAATAGCCAATAACATCTGGGGTTCATTTTACCAAAGCATAGATAGTACCTCTGTTCAAACTTAAAAAAATATGTTGACTTATAAAATAGTATGCTTCGATGTAACTTTTCATATATCCTAAAATATATATCCAAAAAGTTTAGGTGCATCCTTCTCTTATATTCCCCTTGTTCAAAATATCCTACCTTCACCTCTGTTAAAACTGCCACCCATGTTATTTCTTCCCTTTATTTTCATATTACATGCAGTCTACTATCTCCATATCACTCAAGACCTCCTTTCCTTCCCTCCATGACCGCTTCCTCCATTCTGTATCTTTACAGACATTCCAAGTTAAATAAGACATCTATAATTTTGATTGTATTATAAACATATGAAGCAAAATAAGCAGAGTCTGTCTTTCTCTGTGTGGAATGGGTCACTAACAATAATATTTTCTAGAATCAGCTATTTTTCTGCAAATTTTATAATTTCATATTTATTTATAGCTGTATAAAATTTTATTTGGTATATGTGCCACATTTCCATTCTCCATTCATCGGTTGATGGACATTTAAACTCAATCCATTTTATAGCTATGAGGAATTGAGAGGTCATAAGCATGGATGTGCATATATCTCCATCATAAAGTGTCAGGCCAGGAATAGTGCAGATGGTTTATGTGGTGGTTTTATTTCCAGTCTTTTGAGAAAGCTCCAGACTGAGTTTCATGGTGGCTATACAATTTACATCCCTGATAACAGTGCATGTGGTTTACACTTTCCTTACATCCACAGCTGCCTGTTTACATTTGTGTTCTTGATAGTGGTCCCTGTGACTGGGGTAAGGTAGAATATCAAAGTACTTCTGGCTTGTAGTTTCCTCATAGATAGAATTTTTGAACACTTCTGCACAACTTTCCTGTCCATTTGTAGCTTTTGTTTTGAGAACCCTATTTGATACTGCAACCCATATTTTAATTACATAGTTTGTTTACTTCATTTTAAGATCTTTTGTTCTTCATATAGTCTAACATGCTAATTCACTGTCTGATGTATAGCTGGCATAGATTTTTCCCCAAACCTGTTCACTCAACTGTGTGTGTGTGTGTGTAAATAATAGTTTTAAAAGGCTATGAATTTTAGAGGGATCAAAAGAAGGCTCAGGGAAGGTTGGAGGGAGGAGTGGGAGAGAAGGATGATGTAACTACATATTAATTAACAAAATATCATTAAAAAGCATCCCTTAAATATGGACACTTATTGTTTCATGATGTCCCATTTGCCATTTGTTTGTCTAATTTCCTGTGATATTTCAGTCACATATAAAAAGTCTATCTAGAGTAAAACCAAACATGACTGGCAAAACAGAAAACAAATAAATGACAAAGCAACCTTGCACGATTGCTAATGATATTCTGCTATACTCAAAAATTGGTGCTTTGTCCAATTGTCATCAGAGAGGCTTCCTCCCGTCTCAGGGAGCAGTTGCAGAGACATACAGTCAGAGAAGAATTCTAAATTGCAGGTCTCCATTGGGTTCCTTTCTCAGAGATTGGGAAAAACCCTCAGAAGATGGGAGAGAAAAATTATAGGAGTCAGAGGGCATGGAGGACAACCAGGAGAACATGGACCACTAAATCACCTAAGCGGAGCTCAGAGCACTTCAAAGACACTGGATGTGCTCTGCACCTGATCCTCTATATAAGTAAATGGCTGTTGGCTGATTGGCTGAGTGTTTTTGTGGGACTCCTAACAGTGGAAGTAGGTATTTCTCTGGCTCTTTTTCCTGCTCTGGAAACTTTTTTTTTTCTGAATGGGTTGACTTGTCCAGCCTCTATAGGAAGGTTAAAGACTGGACACCTGCATCTTTTCCTTGATCTTATTGAGAACGCTTTGAGTTTTATTATTTTATCATAAATATAGATTTATTATCTAGGCTGTATTATGTCAAGATATGTTCCCCTATCCCTAGTCTCTTCATTATTTTTTTGTTTTGATGAGATGATGCCTTTTATCAAAGGCCCTTTCACATTTCTTGCGATGATTATGTGATTCCTGTGTTTGAGTTCATGTATGTGATGAATTACTAGTATTGACTATGTTTAACTACCTTTGCATCTATAGAATGAAGATAACCTGGTAATGATGAGTCATCATTTTACATTTAATGTGGAATATAGTTTACTGAGATTTTTTTACATGTGTATTCATCAGGGAAATTGCTCTGTAATTTTTTCTTGTGTTTTTGTTTACATTTGATATAAAAATGAGTTTGGAAGCATTTTTTCTTTTTGTATTTTACAGAATATTGTGGGTGTGTATATATCCAGATAATAAAAATTAGCATTTTTATTTGAACTAGAATAAAATATACTTTAGAATTACATTTATTAAAGTACAAAAATCTGGCTGAAAATATTGTTATGAAGATGTTTTATGCCAAAATGTTAGGATATAACATTTTATCAAATGTAGACCATATTGTAAATTCAATTTAAGCATACATTAATTTTTGATACTGCATAAAAATTATGAAGAACACAGCAGTGTGAAACAGCACACATTTATTTTCCTACACTTATTGCTGAGGGTCCGATGTCTGGCAGCCGCATGTCTAAGTCATGTGCAGGGCTTCACTAAGGCATTAGTTCTCATCCAATTGTTAACAGAGCTATGCTTGCTTTCCTCATCTCTCGGGTCATTGCAGGGATCATTTCCCCGATTTTGTGAAATAAAAGCTCAGCTTCTTTCTGGGTGTTGTCTAGAGTAGATTCTCACTTTCTTATATATGGGGGGTTCTGACATAGTCACTTATTTCATTCTATTTAGAGCAGATAGAAGCTGAACTATGCCTTCGCGAAGATTAATTATCACATCATACAAAAGTCACAGATATAATGTTTTATTACTTTTGGCATATTCTGCTATTTAGAAGTAGATTTTTGGGCCTCACCCACCACTCCAAGGTAAGGAATTAAAAGCATCATTAGACCTCATAACAGGCATTTGCTAGCCACCTTGGAGTTACCTTCTGTATGGCAAAGGTTTAGACATTGCAGAAATATATGATATATAAAATAGAACAAGATGAAACTTTTTTCTTCATTTAATGTTATTTCTCTTAGTTTTATTTACTGTGCTTAAGTTCATTCTGCCTCTCTTCAGAAAAATATGGTTCCTATTCCTCAAAATAAAATGTCCATTAATAGAAACTCTGGAATTAATTATTCCCTGCAAAGTTCAAATGCTGAATGAAGTACTACTACTCGCCAATGTGGCTGTGCTTTCTGGGAGTACGGTCTTTTGAAATGTTATTAACATAAAGAAAGGCAGCAGTGTTTTGAATTGTAAAATAAGACTGGAACCTTTAGTGGAAGAAAATGGATGCCATGAATGAGTCTTCAGGAGGGAAAAGATATGCACACACTTAAAAAGGTGCACTCTACAAACCAATGTAAGGTAAGTCATGAGAAACTCACTGTAATCTTGGATTCTTGTTTTTACCTCAAGAAAACAAATTTTATTGTTTAAGCCATATAAAATACGTATTGTGTTCTGCTATAGTAGCCCTAGTTAGTAGACTAATAATGTAGGTTAGAATTTAAATAAATAGGAAATGCTATTGCAATGCCCTATAACCTTAGCTTTTTAAAGAAGCTAGGTTAGAAAGTGTAACTCAGTGGTGAGACATTGACTTGGCATGTATTATACTCCGAGTTAATGTTAGTGCCGTAAAAATAAAAGTAAATAAGTACTACAAAAGTTCGCAAACATTTAGATTTTCTGCATTATACAAATATATATTCAGGTATTTTTAAAAAAAAATTAAAAAACATTATTTCTGTGACAATCTATCCACTAATATGTATTAAGTAATTAAGTGGTAATAAGTTATAAATGGAGAAATAAGTATTTTATGGTATAAGCCATTTATCCAAGAATGAATGCTGCTAATTTGCATCTTCAATGTAAAACACCATAATACAAAATATCTTTAAACATAAAAAAGATTTATGCGAGTCTCTATGACTCAGAAAAAATAACAAACTTCAAAATATGACCCAAAGAATTGGAAAATAAGAATTTACAAGTTCTATTTTTATATATACAAATATTTTTCAGAGAATGTGTAGAGATGACAATTAATTTAGTACATTTCAAACATCAATGACATTTCTTAAGAAAACATGTAATTATACCTTTCACATGTTAGACATTTGAGGCAAGGTATACATGGGAAATTGAAAATGGAAGAAGACTATTAAAATTACAAATGCAGAAAGTGGCCTGCACTCCAAATGTAATAGTTTGATCTCTGAGTTCATTTTAGTTATGTTCCTTTCTCTGTGTAGTGTTGTCTGCTACGTTTATTTCAACATAGGATAAATACTTTAAATCTGCAATATTATAGTTGAATTAATTTAATAAATACAATTGAAAATCTTTTAATTATTAACAGAAAATGTTTGTCCCCTATTTTATGATATGTAGGAACTTAAGTGTATGGTGATAATTATGAAACCGAAATTTCTTGTAAAGGTATTATTTGTTGAACTGAAAAATATGTACCAGTACTGATGTCTATGTTGCATAACTTCCTGTAGCTATAACTTCCTGACCTGCCTTCTAGTTAATCATATGTTGAAAGAAGAGAAAGTAAGTATTGACATGGAATCAATGGTTATCTCTTAGTGGCAGTTGAAAAGGAGTAGACATATCAGTACTCAACGATATACTTAGAAGCATTATTCCTGGTATTGAAAAAGTTGAGGCTAAAAATAAAATAGAAAGAAAAATAAAGTAAAAACCAAAAAAGTTGAAACTACAAAAATAATATATTTATTCAGTCTTGATAGTCTTCTCAGTGCAAATGTTTTAGAAAAAGGGAATGAAACTGATCAATTTCTTTTAAATATTTTTATTTTTTTTAAATTATGATATAATTATATCCTTTCTCCCTCTCCTTGCTTCAACTCCTCCTGTGTAACCATATGCTTGCTCTCAAAGCCATGGTTTCTTTCTCTTTAGATACACACTAATACCAAGTTCAAGAAATAGTTTTTAAATGGTTTGTTAACATAGTTCAAGTGACTATCCAGACAATATAGATTATCATGTTGAAATAACTCTTGACAAATTCTCACATCTACCTGCCGTACTTCCAGAAAATACTACAAAAGCTTCCGACAGAGGGAAGCAACTAAAAAGTTCTACCCAAAGTTATGATCCTTATGAGTCATGACAGTGATAAGCATGACAAGATATACATACACTTGCAATAAGTGACACTTACATGTTGCTGACAACCAACAGCTTTCTAACTGGCCTTGAGGCCCAATTCAACAAGTGAGAAATCATTCCTGGTGTTTGTGAAGTAGAAGAAAGTGGGAAGACCAATTATTAGATACTGAACTGTTTTATTTAAAGCATTGATCGTACTGCCTACTTGCCAAGCATGTCTTCACTTGCTACCTAAAACAGAATGATGTTTAACAATATCTAAAATAACTGATTGTTGCCTTTAACAACCTACTGGCTGCCAATTGCCAATTTAGCTTCTTTAAAATCTGGCTTGTTTGTGCACCCCACCTTGTGGTTTTGGTATATCAAGTGAGAATGCTAACTTGACCCAGGTCAGAGGCCTTTCAGGAGCTATCCTGTATTTGGTCCACCTGTGACTTCTCTCTTCCACTCTCATAAATCTCAGAGTGCTTATTTCAGAGAGATCCCAGTAACACTGGAAAGTTTGCCAGCTTTCTCAAGGACAGTGAGGTTAAGGACCTTAGAAAGAAATGTCCTACATCCACATGGCTGGACTGGCTTTATTCGTTACGATATTTAAATCCTGTTCTTATACCCACAGATACACCATTCCTCATCAAAGAAGGTTCATGTAGAGCAAAAAGATACCATCACAGAGAATCACAGCTGGCGAAAACTCAGAGATCGACAGATGATGGGGATCCCAGCTCCAAAGGACACATCTACATCACAGCTTCTTCATTTATGGGGTCAGAGATTATCAGGAAAGAGGGGACAAAAAGACTGAAAGAAAAGGGTCAGAATAT
Organism: Dicrostonyx torquatus; assembly: GCA_028555095.1. Classification (NCBI taxonomy): domain Eukaryota; kingdom Metazoa; phylum Chordata; class Mammalia; order Rodentia; family Cricetidae; genus Dicrostonyx; species Dicrostonyx torquatus. The sequence goes on from JAQHUG010000132.1 coordinate 5,236,304, forward strand.
AAGAAAGTCTGCTGTGAAATCTTTCCTTGCGATGTCTGTATAAATGAGACAATATTAATGGACATTCTAATATGGACGGGATGAAATTTTTTGAAGTCCCATGCTTGTAGCCATGTCAGACAGAGGAGCAGCCCATTTCTCCCTCACCTGCTAGATATAAAAAAACGTTGAGTGTGTATGCAGTCTGAGGATTTAAAATATAGATATCTGGTTATTTTTCATATACACAGATTAGATTTGTGAGTCTTCTAATGTTTCTTATAAAATTACCTTTTGAGATAAATAATAAAATGACTGGTCCTTTCTTAGTAACCACAAAATATTGCCTTCTAGCCAAGAACTGGCTGAGAATAATACCTTGCTCTCTTACAATCTGTTAATCTATAAGAAGTTGATTGGATATGAATGTATATGTGTTCTTGGGCCAACTCATTTCTTACCTTTAACATGTAAAATGTTTAATCATGTAAGGGATATGGAAAGCATAGTTTTTTACTTATATTCACTGTAATTATTCACTTGAAAAATAGAATGTATTCACATTGTAATTTTCATATTGCTTGAAAGATCTACTGGCATAAGTAAGCTTTGAGGGAAAAATAATGTTAGTTAGAAGGAAAAAATCAAGAAAAAAACACCAAGAATGAGAGAAGGAATACACCACAAAATATGTAGAGGAAAACATAATAGAAGAATCAAGAAAAAGTTAAAAAGAAACAATCAAGAGAGTGTGTCTGTCTTTTCCCTTACTCTCTCAGACAAAAAAAAATCTTAGTTTTCCAAGTTCATGGATCCCAGTAGATGCTTACATTGCTGGAGGCTGGTCCTCATGGCACTATAGTCTCCCTCCTATACAAAGAACTATAGGACCCAATGAATGCTGGAATTACAATTAACTTCTCCCAAGTATGAACCTCCTTATTGGTTGTTCAATACAGAGTGATCAGCCTTGAAACCTAATGCACACTACCAACTAAAATGCCAAATACATTATGTTATTTCATGTGTCTCCTAGATTTTAATTTCTACACATGTATAGGTGTGAAAGGAGTAGGGGTCATGGATAACTACTAGAAACAGGATCATGAGACAAGAAAAGATATCATAATGGAGCTATTGGGTGAGTAACTAAACATGTTACATGGAAGAGACAATGGATCTGGTATGGGAAAGAGGGCTGCCAGGAAGGAAGCAGGGTTTGGGGGAGGGCAGTTGGTGCTGAGGGTCAACAAACACACTGCATGAAAGAGGGTCCCGTAGCAAAAACCATTACATTGCATATCATTCTAAAAACAGACATGAAAAAATGAATTTATGGCATTTGAGAGATCCAGAAATTGGTAAGGGAATGAAAAAGAGAGCTGGCAAGGAACTGTGTCACGTTTCTCTGTTCATTTCTTCATTTATATGCACAATATGCCCACTAAAATTCATAATTAAGTTTGATTTTGAGTTAATTGACTCAAATATATTTATTTTCTCTTATCAAATATTTCCTAAAAATTAAAAAGTATCACTGAATTTTTAAAACTCACATAATTTAAATTTATGTTTGCTCTAGTTATTTGATACAGCATTCATTTTATACTGTCCTTACATAGACAAGCTACTTAAAATATTTAATGCCTTTTTATAAGCTCTTTATATGTTTTATTTAAAATAACTGTATTATCTGTAGCTTTTACTGTAAAGTGAAGGAGAATTAAGTAGCTGATTTGGAACCAACACCATGGCCATGGCATCCAAATTGCACCTATCAAATGTTATCTTTAAAGGAAACAGAAATACAAAAGGATCTAGAATTCCACAAAGGAATGGATGGCTTCAGGTCTAGAAGAGAAAATAAACAGTATGATCTCAGGTGATCAAGCCATACATAAAACTAAATTGAAAATTTTCATACAGCTGTTATCCCAGCAATCTAGGCTGGGGAAGGAGCATCTGTAGTTTGAAATCAACCTTGACTCCATGGAGACAATCAGTCATAGACACAGACACACACACACAAAGACGAACAACAAAGTAATTAAAGTCTAGAAAAGCATAAAACACTCATAACTGTGTCAAAAATCAAGCAAGCAAGCAAACAAACTCAAAAACTCATGCAAAAGGTTTTATCCCCTAAAAATGAATAATTTAACCAATAATAATTAGAACAAATGCTGTTATTTAAAACATTTTTAAAGATGATGGTCTATAAACTGTACCTAAATCATAATGATATCTTAATTAATCAGTGTTACTGAGCATTATTAAGTCAATTAATTAACTTGAAACTGTGGGAACAAAAGGAAAATACTATGCAAGGATAATAAAGTAGTGGTAATCTTTATTTATGGGAAGTGTTCAGGCAGAATTAAAAAATCAATATTTTATAAACCCCATATTATTAGATCTAAGCATTGCTCAACTCTAACCTATCATGTTAGCTAACTCTTACATCTTCAGGACTATATTGGAATTTGATCTAAGTTTAAAGTGTGTTTTATGACAAATGTAGAAAGTAAAGAAACATGTTCACATATGTGTTGGCACTGCAGATATCAACTTCCATAGGTATATTCTACAGCACTATTGAGTGGCAAGGAAAATGAAGATACTGCAAAAAATATGAACTATGTCAACCAAGTATAAAGTATGGTCTTGGTTATTGAGCAAAACAAGCACTAAAACTGAAATATATTTATGAGACAATTTTAATCATTATTTATGTAAATATATTTAAGAAAAACTGTTCCTTGAAATATTACTGTGATTATATTTTTAAACTCATTTCAGAATATTGTGAAACATTTATGGAGTAAATGACTTTGATATTTGTGATTTGTGCAAGAATAACATAGATGTGGGTGAGTGCCTGACTAGTTATTCAGCTTCTATACTACCTATGAAAGGTGTGAATGTAATTCCCTCATGAAGTCATTTTAAAACACATTTTAATATAGCAAATTTGTTCCTAATAAAAATTTTAAGTGCAAGTATTTCTTTTATGAAAAATAAGTTTATTTTTCATTTCTGGGTTTTAAACCCAGGACCTCATACATGCTGGACAGGTCCCTTCTATGTACACTAAGCTAATTCCTTTGATCTTATTTACTTTTTTTGTGGTGGATGGCAGGAAACTGTCTTGAACAGGAGACTAAACAGTCCTGGAGACTGAACTCAGGGTCTGATGCATACTTCATAAGCATTTATCTCTAAGCTACTTCCCCAAATCATATATCTTTCCAAACTCATTTTCAGCAATGATCATATTTAATTTCACTGAAGTCATAGAGGGTGGACAGGATCTTGCACAGAAGCAGTTTAATACTGTCAAGGTTCATTTTATGAAAGAATGACTCTTTAAAATACAGTCCAGACATATGAATGGACCCTACCCTGGAATTAAATTCTAATTTTGGAAGTCACAAATCTCCTGTGTGCCTCTGGAACTCTAATTTCATAAGAAGACAATAACAGTCCACATTAACGACAGTTAAGTTATACACTGTGTGAGAAGTATAGTACGCTTACTTTATCAGTTGTGAATGAGAACTCTTTTTTTTTTAATTGAAACAAATTCATTTTTGGCTTTATTTCTACATTTGTGTTTTCATTGTACCCTTTAACATTTCAAAAGATATGCAGAAACAATTGTGAAAATATCAGTGTCCAGCTCTATCAAAGCTACAGCATGAGCTAATCTATTACTGCAAGCTTGCATGCATGCTAAATACTGTCTTAGTCTGAATTTATAATAGTTTAAAGCAAAGGTTAGAGTTCATGAATCTAGATCTAGGAGCCAAGATACACCATACATTCTAAAATTTCAGGAACTTTATTAATATGGTTTTTTTTATTACAAGAAAATTTTACATTTACTCCCCTTATTCCCGGCCCTCCCGCTCACCCCCTACCCCACCGCCCTCCCCATGCTTCCTTAATATGGGGCTGGATATCCTGCCCTATCGGAAGCCCAAGGCCCTACACCCTCCACATCGGTCTAAGAAGATGTGCATCCATATAGAATAAGTTCACAAATAGCCAATACATGCAGAAGAGATAGGTCCCAGTGTCATTATCATTGGCTTCTCAGTCAGTCCCCATTGGCAGTCACATTCAGAGAGTCTGGTTAGGTCATATGATCATTCAGTCC
>JAQHUG010000132.1:5245305-5255453 GCA_028555095.1 Dicrostonyx torquatus
TTGTTAGAGGAACTCTTGGATTGGCGCCTGCCCATCTCTTCCTCTCCAGGTGGATCAACTATTAGTAGCTAGTGGTCACTTGCTTGGTCTGAGGGGATTGCTCTGGTCCTCTCCAGTCGGAGGGATCTGGAGCAGTGGTGTTCACCATGGACCAGCCGCAATCAAAGGGGTGGGCTTCTCTGCTGGAGCCCTGCAGGTTTATGCTGGATCCACCCCTGTCCAAGCTTCCAGCCCTGCTGTAGGCCAATTCCCGTGCGGAACCAGGGTCCTGTCAAAGGGGAGCCTTGCCCAGAGACCCTCTTGGATGTGGGACACAGAAAAGCTGGGGGAAGGAGAGAGAGAGTCTCCTAATCGAGCAGAGCTCCTGGGGGCTAGAGTTGTTCTTACCCTCAGTTGAGCAGGTGGATCTGAAGCTGTGGCACTCTCCAAGGACCCGCTGCCATGAAAAGGGCAGGCTTCTCTGCTGGAGCCCTGCAGGTTTATGCTGGACCCACCCTCGTCTAAGGTCTCAGCCCTGCTGCAGGCCAATTCCCACAGGGAACCGGGGTCCCATCAAAGGGGAGCCTTGCCCAGGGACCCTCTGGGATGTGGGACACAGAAAAGCTGGGGGAAGGGGAGAGGAGGTGCCCTAATCCAGCAGAGCCCCTGGGGGCTAGAGTTGATCTTACCCTTAGTTGAGCAGGTGGATCTGAAGCTGTGGCACTCTCCAAGGACCCGCCGCTATGAAAAAGTAAATATGTTTTTGAATCTACAAGTATGTCATACTTACCTTTTGAAGCCTTAGTTTATTGATTTAAATTTTCATTCCTTTTAAATGTATGAATTCTATATTGCCTATATAAGCTCTTTCTTTTAGAGGAAATTTTATCGTTTTAACAAGATGATCTTTTGGGTAGTGTCCCTTCTTCCTCCTTTCCTTCTTCACTTTCTTTCCAGTTTCTTTTAATATATTTATTCATTTTATTTTTAGAAGTACAGATGTTTATGCTTCAGTTGATATTTTTGCTGTTGTTAAACCTTTCAAAATTCTAAAATGAAATAAATAGTAAGAACAATTAAAACGTCTCCTTTCGTACTCCACTAACACTGCCAGAAAAGCAGTTGCCCAGGGACAGCTGGGGTGAGTGGCCTCATCCCTATAGCGATGTGGGTGGAGGGACTAGCCAGTGTAGGACACAGCTGGTGGTCATCCCTGATTCTTCTTGAGCTGGTCATTGCATGCATAGTCCAAACCTCAAGCAACCTCAAAACTCCGGGAATCAGATTCCCAGGATTTTGTTTTTGTTGTATTTCACATGCCATAGGTACTTCATGAAATTCTTTGTTTTACAATTATTGTGCACTGATGTAACAAAAGAGCAAAAGGGATATGTATACTGAAAAACACAGTGTATATTACCATAAGCTCTGCGAGAAATATAAGGAGAACGTGGTAACAAAACATGACTAGCCTCAGAGCCTAAGGAGGGGTGTTTGTCTGGCTTTACTCTCAGAGAAAAGGGGTTGATGTTGACTGTTGTGTGGTCTGTTCGGGAGGAAACAGTTAGGGCAAAGTGGGAGGAAGTCAAGTTTTCTAAGACATGAATCCCAAGAGTGTGTGGTGTTGTGCCGGATGAGTTTGAAGTAAAGGTTTAGGATGGCTGTTCTCTGTTCACAGCCCCCAACAGGCTGCTTTTATGATTTTGTTATTCTGAACTGTCTGCAAACGTCCTCACAGAACTGTCTTTAACAGTTGTTTGGCAGTTGAGTTTTTCAAAATTGTTGTTTAATTTCTAATCACTGAGCATTTTTATGTATTTTTCTATTATTGAATTCTAAGTTAACTCCACTGTAGACAGAAAAAAGGTTTTGCATAAATAGTTCAGCAAAACTGCTGAAATCTGTCCTATGGTCTCATCTTTTGGGGAAACATTTGATGTGAGCTTGAGAAGAACTGTGATTTTCTGTTGTTAAGTGGAGTGTTCTACTGATACAAATTAGAGCAGGTTTATTAGTTTACCTAGGAATCCTTGATGTTCCTCATTGATTTCCATCAGTACACATCATACACTGTCTGTGGTGCTCTGTTTTTAAAGTCATACTCATTTTCCATTTGTTTTTCAGAACTGGCACCTTTAACATTATGCAATTCTCAGTTCTTACCCTCTGTATCTCTCTTACTTCAGTTTTTTTTTTCTGACTTCACATCTTATGAACACAGAAGAGCAAGCAGTTCCAGCTTCTTTTCAACTGGTGTTAAGATATCTTTATTACTTTACTGTGGCCTACTTGAATGGTTTATGGTACATTGTTCCCTGCAGGCAGCAGATCTTTACCTCCAATTTTAAGCTTTCTTTTTAATTCATCTGCTGATCTCTGACTAGTGCCCACTATTGTCAGGACAGTTATATGTTAAATGATTGCCATTTCTGTTAGATCTTTGTCTTCTTTGTAGCAAATTTCTGTCCATTGCCTTTTCTCCTTCTTTCCCCTTTATATCATTTTCTGCCTTGTCTGACTGGACAACTTTTCTTCACATATGGTTTTCCCTAGATATTTTCCTTCACAAATGTGCTTCCTAGATTTTTTTCCATGTGACAACATTTGGAGGGAATTTTCAGGGATCCTTCTTATCCCGAAATCACATCCTGAGAACCCCCTGGATTTATTTTCCAAACAGCTCTTATATCAAATGTAAACTGAGGGGAAGTTCATTAGTATTCTGTTTCCTAGGTAGCAGGGAATGACTTAGGTCACATGTATACCTATTGACATATCTATGCCTAGTTTGTCACATAGACTGAAAAACACCTCTTCCCCAGGTGACCTCCCCATTAACATTAGAAGGAGCAGAACTACATTAGCATATCCTGACCACTTGGTTGTTTTGCTATCAAAAACCCAAGCAACCACCTTCTGTGTGGCAGGTGCAAATTGCACCTAGTAGGTTGCTCAGAATTCTCTGACTGCTAGACAATGTAAGAATATGGGCTTGCATAATTTGAACCCTAAAATTCACTCCCTTTTATTAATTTTAATAAAGCCTGTGCTTCTGCAACAGAACAGATGATCGCATCTGTCTTAGGCAAAGACTACTTCCTTTACCCAGGCTTACCCATCATTGGAATAGACATTCTAATCATGCCAGTCCCTGTCTTAGGCATCTGGGGGAGAAGAAGCTTCAAACCTGTCTTCTGACAGCCGACCTCTATGAAACAAAAGAGATTAAGGGAGAGAAATATTTTTAGGCTCTGTGTCTTGAAGCCATATTTTCTTCTCAGGAGAGATCATAATGTTCTATGACTAATCATGCTCCTAAAGGCTATAGTCTCCTAGTTAAGGAGATGAGGATGCCTGAGTAGAAAATGTTTTCTTCAGCTGGTCTAGAGTGCCTCTTAAACATATTATACTGTATCAAAATCTAGCCCAAAGGTATTTCTCTCCCTACATTTTTCAAAATGCACATTTACTAATCTAGTTCCATCTTCAAATAACACCATGCCGATTCAAATGCAGTGCAGATGTTCTTAACAGGGCATTTCTGACTCCTCTTTTAGGTATTATATTGCTGGGCAGTCAACTCCTGCTGCTAAAATAAAAGTCCAAAACTCTATTGTTTAGATGACAGAAGTGTATTAATCTAAGTTCTGGAAATGGTAAGAACAAGATTAAAATGTTACTTAGGATGTTTCCTAATGATTAATCTTTTTCTGAGCAGTACCAAGTATGATAGAGCCATGTAGTTTCTGCACATTATGGCTTCATGCTTAAATTTTCATTTGTGTCTATTTTTTTTAAAAAAAACAACCCTTTTCAAGTATAACAAATATATTTGTAAGAATAATATCTTGCTTAGTGCATTAAACTTTTTTCTATGTGTTATAACAAGCAACTGCTGTTTGAAGCACAAAGTTACTAAACAGATGAAGACTCTGTTTTCTGACTCTGCTGGAGTTCTGTTACCTTTATATCAAGGTTGCTCAAGTCTGTATTGAAACATTGGTAGCCTAAAGCACCAAGGGCATTTGATGTTTGTATATTATGCTACTTCTAAAAGACAGTCAAATGCCCAGTGAAAGCCGTAGTCATTAACCACAAGGGAACAAGCTTACTTTTCCTCGTTTTAAAGGTCTTGCTCATATTAGAGTTATAAGTTTAAAGTTAAAAAGAAAAATCATTGTGACACTGCTCTGTAGACTGCCACAAATTCTGTTCATACTGCCACTGCAGAAGGTGGAGATCTAGTGGAATGAATTAGAGGTGCTGATATCAGAGATTTCACACGTGAATGGGAGCCAAAATAAGTCATAGGATGAAATAGAGGCTGATGGAAACCTACGGTCAGCATCCCAAACTGCTGGCATCTTAATATTACAAAAATTTATTACAACTATAATAATATTTTTATATAGATAGTGTAAACAGCCTGATATTAAAAATAGAACTCCTCTTGAAGATGTGTGGGATAATTACATTATAAAGTGGTCATTATCAAGCTTATATTTATTATGGTATCTACATTTCCCATTTCATTTTGATGAGTATAGTGAAGAGATTTAGTAAATCAAATATAATTTTCAGAGTGATCCTATTTTAAAATCTAATTTACTCCTGGCAGTGTTTTAGGTAGTGCTTATGACAAATTTCCTGATTATTTTAGAACTCCAAATGGCTCATTTTATTCAGCCTGAATTGCCAGTTTATTCGCACAATTATATCAGATGTAATCACCTAAAGGAAAAATATCCTCTTGAAAACCCAAATTCTATTAAACCATTGACAAATATTAGTCATTCAATACCAAATCAACCAACAATTAAGCCTTGAGCTATGTATCACTTTGTCTGAAATTTTGCAATTTTTGGATTGTCTCAGATTTTAGTGGTGCCACTGAATTTTTATAGGTAAGTACACTGACTTATTTTATGCCTTGAGTTGTAGATATATTTAGAAAAATAGAATCACTAATGGTAAAAGTCACTCTGAGTTTTATTTCTGTAATAACTAGAAAATTATGTCTAAGTTCATGCATACATATGGCCACTTTCCACCTCGAAATTCAGGATGAGCAAGCTGCTCCTCACAGAAACCAGCTCTTCATCATTTCCAACCCTGGCAATGAGAAGCTCCCCAAAGAATCATGAAACATCTTGTTTGCCCAGTTCTAGAATTATGCTTGACTAGTATTATTTCTCAAAGTCACAATTTAATTTGTTTCCTGAGCATCACTAAAAATGGTTACATGCATCTCAGCTCCATGTGTGAAGTTCCAAAAGTGAATATTCCAAGAATATAAAACTGGGGAAGACATTCAAAAAGAGTAGTAAAATGAAAATATATGCCAGAGATAAAAATTGGGAAGAAAAAGTAATCTTCAGTGAATTTGTTCTCTCATTGTACACAAGGACTTATGAAAAGAATGAAATGCCTTATTCATTTATATTTGATATTAATTAGAAATTTACATTGCAATCACTTTAATTCAAAGCAAAGTTTATATGTGTTTAAATGAAGTATATATAAACAGTGAAATAAAAGAATATTGCTGTCTGAATTAATTATAATGTTTAGTATAAAAAAGCATCAAAAAGATAAAAAAATTAAAAAGTATCAGAGTACTGACTTCAAGTATATATATGTATACTTTATACCCATAAATATAAGTATTTATATAAGTATATATATAGTCTTTCTCCATATAAAGTATGTATATATATATATATATATACATATATACATATATATATAAATCACATTTTTAAAGTAGGAATTTAGATAGACAAATATGAAATATTCTCCTTGGAGAATCTTAGTTTAGAAGTGAATATTGCCAAAGTGAATATTGACTCTGTGAATCAACATGTTTTTATTATGCCCAAAATTTCATTTAATGAGAGTACACTAATAAAAAATGATTTGGCTTGACTAGGTGACACAGAGTCTCCTGAATTTGAAAGAATTCTTAATGTGGTCAATTAATGACAGCATGGCATTGGTATGGCAAATGATTGCTAGGGGGGCCTTTCTGTAATAAGGACACTAAAGAGTCAATTAACTTGGCAATTAAAAAATAATTTGGACACTGTAAATTTTTAAAAGACTGGAAATAGTCTAACAGGTAGTTTAAACAAGTTTTAAAGAAGAAATTAGAAGTTTATTTTTTATTTTATACTTTTTAAATTTTTTGTCTATTGATGGTTTGAATGATTGATCAGTTGACTATTTTTATATGAAAATTTAAATGTCAGAGACTTGTTATTTGAAAACTGCAGGAAAGCTAAGAACATTTATAGACAGAATTCCTTTGTTTTTGTAACTTGTTTTCAGTGATGCAAGTGTAGGCTTGGCAATTCGTATCTCATGACAAGGAAGCAGACCTGACGCAGCCATTTCTACTTTGCCTTTCTTCAGTTCTATGTTCTGGAACATTTTATTCAACCACCATGGGTTTCTGTGCATTTGGCTGAATAATGATACTCACTCTGAGCTTTTCTAAAGGGAGAGTATTCATAATGCAGTAACAAGTAAAGTGTTATAATTTTAAAAAATGCATATAAGTCTCAAGTCACTGAATCTTACCTATAAGACACAACTACCAAAGAATTTAGAAGGCTGAGTTTTAATGGGAAATGAATCATACATCACCTGTTTTAAGCTGATGAAGCAGAGTAAGATCCGATGTGATCTCATGGAAGAGAATGGGAAGGAAGACAATACAATACACTGATCCTTTGGTTTTGCTGGATATAACTGACTCACTTATATGGGTATCAAACATTTGATAAGCTATAAATAATCACAGCATGCAGTTTGGGTCTTGATGAGAGGCACATAAAGATTTTGGTAGCCCAAGGAATGGCTTTGAATATTTTCTCTCTATACTTATGCTATGAAAAATAGGTATGGTGCTCGTCTCATATAAAGAAAGGCTATCCATTATGACTGTGCACACTGGCTAGAGAGATGACTCAGTCAAACATTAGGTGTAGCTTGGGGAACCCAGTAGAAGATAGGGAGGAAGGATTGTAGGAGTCCCCTGGGTTGAGTAGAACATGGCCCACAGAATCAACAAAGCAGGACAATCAGAGTCTGCATAGATATGACCTAGGTTCTCTGCATATATGCTATAATTGTGTAGCTTGGTGTTCTTGTGAGACTCCTAACAGTGGGAGTAGGGGCATCCATGACTCTTTCCCTGCTCGTGTGACCCCTTTATCCAACTGGATATTCCCATCAAGCCTTGATATGGAGATTTACACCTAGTCTTATTGCGTACTGTTATGCTGAGTTCAGTTGTTATCACTGGGAGGCCACTCTTTTCTGAAGGAAAACAGAGGACGTGTGCATCTGGGGAAAGAGGGAAAGGAGGCTGCAGTTGGGGTATATTATATGCCAGGAGAATAAATAAAATAAAATTTAAAATTACTATGCAACCTTCTACAATACCTTCTAGGAGGCAGGGCTATATTAGTAGCATTTTTAGGCTGTTAGGCTTGAGCTCCAACATGGTAGACAGCCTGCCTGTTATAGTCACATGGTTTGGACATATTTCCAGGGATTACTTGATGATCTTTGTTTTCTTGTGTCTTGTGCTTGAGGAAACATTGCAGTTTAGAGAAGAGTGGTGTTTCATTCACCTTGGTATACAAGTAACAAGTGTAGGTTTTGGTACCAGATAAACCAGGGGAAAACTCCCTCTAGTTAATGTTCCACTTGTTAGTGTATCCTTGGCATTGACTAAGCTATTTAAATTCATGAAATCTTAATTTGTTTAGCTTTAAAATAGACATACATAAAAATAGTATAATGATAATACTCTGTGGGTTTCTCAGTAGAGGAGTAAGATAATTCATGTAAATAATTTGCTTATAGTCTGGGAAACAGTTCAATAGTTATTGAATATGAACTGCTTTGAAATTTTCACTGCAGAAAAGTGTTATTTATTTGCAGTGAGATAGTAAAAGATTATTTTTATTATTAATTAAATTAATTTATTTTACATCCTGATTGATGTTTGCCCTTTCTCTTCTTTTTCCATTCTCTTCCTCCCTGTACCTCCTTTTTGCCTCCACACTCATCCACTCTTCCTCTGTTTCATTTCAAAAAGGGTCAGGCCTCCCATGGATATCTACAAAACATGGCATGTCAAGTTGCAGTAAGACTAAGCACCTTCCCTTGTAGTAAGGCAGGGCAAGGCAGCCCAGTGTGAAGAGTAGGCTCTCAAAAGCCAACACAGGTATTAGGGACTCTTCAGATCTTAAAATTCAGCATAGTTATAACCCCCTTTTCTTTTTGTGATTTAGTTTTCTATTTTTATGTGTAAACTGCTTAAAAGAGCTTCAGACAACATTTCAAAATTCTTATTTTTGCCATCGTGTTGGCTGCATGAATTCACCAGTTAATTCTGCGAAGCACAGGGTCTCTTCTGTGCTTTCAGTTAGGAATTAGCTATGACTGAGATTACTAGAGGTTTGACCAGGTTGATTTACACAATGACTCACACATATGGCCAACATATGAAGCTAGCTATGGCCTGTGAAGTAGACTTTCCTTTGTGTCCTATGTATGGCCTTTACACATAGCTGGGTCTTCTTGGTACTGTAGCTAGTTTTCAAATAGAAAAATATGAATAATAGTTTAAGGAAAGAAAGGCAGGAAAATTCCAGGTGAATTGGGATTTATGATCTAAAGGACATAGTGCCATTTTATAACTTTTCAAGGCAGCCTTCCCAATATTCAATGGCATAGAGAAAGTGAACCGTATCTTTCAGAAAAGATCATTTACAGAAGAGCCAGTAGAGTGGCAATAGCTGTTTGTTTTTAAAAAATACAGTAAACTTCAGTTTTTTTCTTTGCCAAAACAATTCCTATTCCATGCCTCCCATAAGAAAAATAGTCTGACCTTCTACCGAAGCTTTACCAAAGATACCTCATTATGTCACTAAATTCATAGGGGAACCTCTGATCTAAGCTGGGTTCATGTGCAGATTCCTCAGGTACCACTCTGCAAGGCTGCTCTCTCCTTTGTCTACTACCAACTCGAAATTACACACTACTACTCTGGTGTAGGAGGTTCTGTTTATGTGTTGATTTCATTGGTTGAATAAAGAAACTGCCTTGGCCTTTTGATTGGGCAGAACTTAGATAGGCAGGCAGACAGAACTGAATTCTGGGAGGAAGAAGGTAGTGTGGCAGATGCCATGAAGCTCCTGCCTGAGACAGACGCTGGTTAGAATCTTTCCTGGTAAGCCATGACCTTGTGGTCTTACACAGATGGTAGAAATGGGTTAGATCAGAATGTGAGAATTGGCCAAGAAGATGCTAGATATAATGGACCAGGCAGTAATTTAATTAATACAATTTCTGTGTGGTTATTTCAAAGTTAAGCTAGCCGGGCGGTGGGACACGGCCCATTCCTCATACTACACTTATCCTATAAAATCTTGTCATATGATGTCTGTGAGCATGGGATATCCACAAAAGATAAAATGGGATAAGGGGCCTATGTTAGCCAATGAGGCATAATAGTTCTGGAATTTAACATGACATGTTTCATATTTCCTTGGTTACAACTATTTTCTGCTTCCTAGCTGTGGTATTTCATGAGCTCAGCACCATTTTTTGAATTAATCTGAAACTTCCACATGGAATATTCTGTGTTCAAGACAGACATGTAGGGTTCTAGAGACCTCTTTCCATGTGAGCTATTTCTTTACTTTTCAGTCTAAGTTTTTATTATTGTTCCAATAATTATATGAATTTCTTGTTTGTCAAACATAATTTCTATAGGCAGGCCAAATAACTATATTTTTCCTCATGCTAACACTCTATTTATTTATCTGGCTATGAAGCTATAATGGACAGTATCCTTAAGATTATTAGAAACATTTATGCTTTGTTCAACCAGTATAGGTGATATCCCCAGAAATTTTTAGTCTTAACAAAGAGTCTAAAATCCATATCTTTGATTTTGATAACTCTTTTATCTCTGTAGATATCAGGAATAAAAAAGTTTCTACTTTATTATTCATTAAAATTTTGTTCAAAATCAAAATGCTTTCTATTTAACATACATACACATACATGCACACATACATGCATGCACATGCATACACACACATAAATGGAACTAAAAGAAATCAGAATATGAAAATATACTTCAGTAGAGA
>JAQHUG010000132.1:5264876-5276264 GCA_028555095.1 Dicrostonyx torquatus
AGAGCACTTCCCGGGTCCTTGCAGTTTTTTATATTTTATAATACATATTTTACTACATGTTCCAACACATTATAACATTCATTGCCTTTTCTCTGACATGAAGTAATAACTACTCCTATTTCACTTTATGTCCATGAATAGTTGTATTGCTTTCATCAATAATCAAGATATTTAAGTGTCCAATGCTGGCTATTTAAAGTTTTTGCCATAGCAACACACCACTTCTTGATACCATATATGTTTGTTTTACATATTAGTAGACAACAAACAAATATAAATAGTGCTTTTAAACAATTTGTGTCTTTTCTTATAACAATCTTTGACTAGAATCAACTGATTAGTTCTCTTTCAAGATCTTGAACATAGATTCAATCAGTAAAACTCATCTGATGACTTCATTAGGGTGCACACCGAGGATAGTCCACTAAGATGATTGACAATTAATGTTCCTCAAAGATAATGAGACCTACTCATTGGAAAATGGCATTTCAATGTAACTTTGTCCTTCCAAAACACAATGACAATTGAGAGAAAACGAGAAGTTTTAGGAAGCAAGGGATGGCAGGAATGTTAGTGGTGACTGTCTCTTCTCTCCCATTCTATTAGCCAAAGCCATTACAGAGCCCACTCATATTCAGTGGAATGGAAAAACCAGCTCTGCAGTTTGTCTGGGAAGTGGCATCTCCCTTTTGGAGAAGGCCACCAAGACTAAAAGAGTCTTTTTTATTATTTTAATTTCTTTTGCATTTGCATTTGAGGATATGGTTAACCGGACTGTGTTGCAAGTTTCTTGCTGTAATTTTCCCCCATATCTTTTCTTATCCTGCTTTGTCACATGCTTCTTTCTCATCTTGTTCTTCCATTGCTGTTTTGTTAAAAGCTAGCACTACAGCCAAATAGTTGGATGGGAGATTCTAGTCACTGAAGATGAACACTGCTTCCTCTTTTGTCTCCCCTGACACTTTCCCTCAAATGTTGGCATATCTCATCTCCACAGAATTGTAAACTCTAATATTTGCATGGCTTGGGAGAAATAGATCATTATATTTGCTCTAGCTTAAAGTACTAGACTAGAGCAAATGAGGCAAAAGAATGCGCCATATGCTCCATGTCAGAACACTCTTATCATTAGTGCACCGCATAATGGTGTGAGACCAAGAGTCAAGCTATAATTAATGTATCCTTGGTTTCCGAACTCCCTGGTGTGTTCTTCTCTGCATGATTCCTCCTGGGAAATATCGTGACAGCTAAGTCAGTACCCAGGTTAATGGAGATTTCTGGTAAAGGCATCTGAATAATTCACATTACTTGAAAAAAATTAGTGTGAGGCAGAACAAAATGAGAGCACCCTGTGCTCGGGACAAAATCATTGCCTTTTCTAACAGTCTTGCCATAAGAAACTCAGAACTCTAAATCCTCAACTCCCATCTTTTTTTAAAGCAATTGAAAAACAATATTTGAAGAGATTCTACAGTTTGAAATGCAGCCACAGAAAATGTAAAAGAGTTTACTGGAGAAGGAAATTAGGATTTCTTAAGTGAGAGAAGTAAGTAGGAAACAGAGCATTAGAAAAATTAGTTTTTAGGTCTGCTACAGTTGTGAAGTGCTTGCCAGGAAAATGAATTCCTTCAAATAAAAGAAAAAATAAGAAATTGATAATGCTTAAGATATGCATCTGTAGCAAAATATTTAACCTGTGCCAAGTCCTGCATTCAATCTATAGCTGAATTAAAGATGAATCAAAAGGGAAAGAAAGAACTGGAGAGATCATAGAAACAAAATACAACTGGCAAAGGGTTCTCATATATGAACTAATCTCATTTCATTAATCTTTTTACATAGTTAGTGAGTACCTAGTTTATCAAGCACCATACAGATTCATTGGAACATAACACCACAGAGTAGATTGGCTAATTTTCTGGAAGAAATGAGAGTCTAGCAAATGTGTCAGTAAATTAGGTAACTGAGGTAAAACATGATTACTTTCCTGGTCAAGAAGGGCAGATTGCCCCCAGGGTGGACAATAGTTTCATACATAATAAAGTTAGAAGTCATTTCTGTGAAAGCATATTTAACATGATTTCTTGAATGTGAATAACAGTTTTAAAATTGAAATCATGTGGAGTTCCTTTTGGAGTACATAGCATCTCCTGTATGCCATTAGAACCATGTACATAATGCAGCAGGGCACGTTCAAAGAAGTAAGAGGATTCTGTTTGTGTATGGTGACTCAAGCCTGTAATCCTGTCTCTCAGGAGGTTGGGAGGGAGGATGATGACTTCAAGACCACACTTGAGCACATAATAAATTTGAGAACAACCTAGACTCCATGAAAGCTGTCTCATGAAAACTAAGCAAATAAAAATAACTGGGAAAGGATTCTTTTGATGGTTAAATATTTATTTATGGTACACTAGTTATGTTTGGTAGAGAGATAATTGCAAAATGAGTTAAGACACAAATGATGAATCAGCAACAAGTCCCAGTGTGTGCTTTTCAGCTTGACTGTGGATACTTCACCGGGATTTCTCATAATTTTCTGAGAGCTTCCTGGTATATTTATTTTAAAGATTTACTTGTTTTATCTTATGTGTATGTGTGTTTGCCTTACCGGTATGTATGCTATGAAATATACACATTCATTACCCATGGAGGGCACAAGAGAGATTTGGGTCCCCTGGAACTGGAATGAGAGATAGTTATAATCAACTACATGAGTACTGGAAACTGACCTCAGATCCTCCGCAATATCCATGAGTGATCTTAATCACTGAGCTGTCTCTCCGGGGATTGCCACTTTTGATGGTATAGCTCAAACCCTGAACCTATGAACACCCTGTATACATTTAATTGAAATAAATTAATAACAATTACTTTCATAATCTGCTTTAAGTTTCAAAGTTTGTATTATATATTTACATAGATATATTTCCCATTATTGTTTTTGTTGGACATTTGAAACTTACATTTCCCATCATTTACTGAATACCATGTTGTACATATTTTGCTTACCATATATTGATCTCATGTGGCAAGCACACACACATATATATATATATAATATATATATATATATATATTTATATATATACATATATATATAAAACAGATGACATATTTAGTTATTTTTCTTGAAACTGTTAAAAGTTTACAAATGTTAAAAGACACAACACTGAATTCCTTGCCTAAAGTTATATAGCCAAGGTATAATAGAATTAAGTTCCAAATACCTTTAGTCTTATTGCCAAGCCACATTCATAACATTTTCAAAAGCCTACCAAAGGTTTGGGGAGATGACTCAGTCAGCAAAGGCAAGTAACAAGTCTAAAAGTTAGTAAACTTCAGGCTTAGGGAGAGAGCCTGTCTCCAAAACTAAGGTGGAGAACATGGAGAGAGAAACTCAGCATTACTGTCTAGCCTACACATCTGCATATGTGCTTCCATGCATGCAAACACACTCACACATAAACACACACATAAGCATACATACACAAACACACGCACACAAGTATGCATGCATGCACATACACACATATACTTTATTATAGATCATGATTTTTAACCAGGCATCATAGTGATGCCTGTAATTCCAGCACTCAGAAAATGAAGTCAGTAAGATTTTGAATTTGAGATCATCAAAGAGAAGGGAAACTTTCTCAACGATGACATCATCAAAACTTTCAGTGGAAGAAGATAACTGGAGAGAGAACTCATGTCAGAAGAAAATTTCTTCGGTTAATGCAAGAAGTATGCCACTAAAATAATATTTAATGCAAATGTTATATATCCTGTAAGCATAGATGCATATTTTAAATCAGAGATCAGCAGCATATTATAGGTAACTCTTATATTCTATAAGTAAATTTAGTGAGATAATTGCATCATGTTTTCATATATAAATATCTAGGGTACAGACAATATATGAATTCTGTGTAATATGTCAGCAATTAAAAACAGAAATTATGTCACCTGTGGTGGCTTGAATGAGAATTGTTCCATAGGCTCATATGTTTGAGAATTTATCCCCAGTTTTTTAACTCTTTGGGAAGGAATTAGAGGTGTGGCCTTGTTGGAGGAGATGTGTGGCAGGCTTTCAGGTATTTACTTCTGCCTCAAACTGGCTTTCTTTTATAATTTACTTGGTTATGATGTTTTATCACAGAAACAGAAATATAACTAAGACAAGCACTAACATGCCAACATGAATGTTTAACAATTATGTTTCTGTGTATGACAAGGCCATTGCTAACCTTAAAATCCCAACAGCTATGGTAATCCACATATGATTCCCACAAAATGGTACCTAATAAAATTTTTTCATTGATTTTTTATATATTTATGTATAATGATAGAAGTTATATATATATATAAACTATAAAAGAATAATAGTTTATAATGCAGGACTTACTTAAAAAACAGCTTTATGTATCTCCGCATATGAAATTCAGTACCAACCTGATAGAAGATTCAATATTAGATTACCTGTAGAACATCTGTACATGAAGGATAAGGAGAAAATTTCTATGTATGTTATGCTCTGATTTCAGGACTGCAAGAGAGGGAGGGAGAGGAAGAGAGAAAACGAGGTTAAATTGTGGTGACTCAAAAATGTGAACCTATTCTACCTTGTCTGAAGATCAGTGAGTTTGAGCTTATTTTTATTCTTTCAAAGAACAGAACAGGTGTGTATAAAAAACAAGATATCCTGACCTAGGGTGTGTTTACTTGGTGTTTTGGACATTAAGATGACCTAAAGAGGTGGATCAGCTATACCCTGACTAAAGGTCAGAGAATTTTAATCTCCTTTGATTAAATTAGGAGATTTGACATAGGGAATGGCTGCCCACTGGATATGTGGTTTAGGGTGTGTTCACTACCCCAACCATCAAATGTTTTACTCGGAAAATAATGGCTTGATATCTCAAGTATTGAAGCAAGTAATTGTCCTGGTTGTCCTTTGTGTCATGTTAAAGCTGTCTTTTACCTTCTTCCCCCTTTTATTGGACTATAAAAGCATATGAAAATTAAACAGAGTTGAACTCAGAACTCAGAATTCAGCATACAGTATGCATTGAGTTGCCCTCTTGTTACTATCCTGTGTCTCCCTATTTCTTTCTTATCTCTGTTCCTCCTACCTAACATTTCTAATCCTCATGTCCCTAGCTTAGAATGTATGAACCTACCATGGCCAGGACCAGAGCAAAAATACCCCAAAAAGGTGGCTCCTGACATTCAGTGAAAAGTAAATCTGAAAGATTATGAATTAACAAATTGGTTTAAAAATGTTACAAGCACTTATCAAGGTCCAGAGACAAATTGTTTATATATAAATAACATAAATTGGAAGACAGAATGCTTGATATGGAAATAGTATGATTTGTCAAAATTTATTTATGTAGAAATTTATTCAAATGTATCATAAATTAAAAACTGATGCTCTGTTGAATGGTATCTAGCCATTCAACCTTGAATGGTGCAGCCTTGTTACTTCTGTTATACAGTTAGACTCCAGATGGAATGCATGCTAATAGGATGTTTATAGAGGAATTAACCTGTTTATATCTATAAATTTTTACATTAAAATTGCTTCTGTTGAGAAAAACTAAAGATAAGAAGCCCAGGAAAAAGTCATATTCAGAGAAACTTTCTCGACAATGACAACAATAGCATCAAAACCTTCAGTGGGATAAACACATGAAGTAACTATTTAAAAAACTAAAATCAAACTCATGATGGCTACGGAGAATTAAGAGTCAACAGTATGAGCTACCTGAAAGAATTTTTGAGGCTATGATAAAAAAAAACCCAGATATTCACCGAATGTAAATTTGAAATTGTGTATAAGTGGAAAGAACAAGTCAGCTTGACTGGTGGTAGAGATCATGAAGGAGAAGTCCAAGAGATGATGGAGTTACCAGCACCAAAGAACTCAGAGTCAGAGTCTCGGAAGGAAAATTCTGTCAAATAATCTGAAGGCTGAGAAGAATTACAGAAGAGATTATACTTTGTCATTGGGATGTCTTTGATGATGTAATTATAAGGTCTCTTTGGAGATATTAAAACAAGCAGAGCAAAATTGATAGCAAAATCAGTCACAGCAGAGACTTACCATAAAATTTTGTAACATTTGTAATTCAAATATACTAAAAGAACATTTGACCTTGATACTTGGAAAGTCAAATTAAATGACAAGCAAAAAATTGAAATTATATATGTGTGTATATATATATATATATATACCTGCAAAACAGAAGAGTAAGATAAAGCCCAAGACAGAAATGTTCATTATATTCTTGAATTAACTTTTCTTTTATATTATAAAAAATATCTGCTTTCTTTCTTTCAGAAAGATTAAAGCAATAAACAATTGCTGTGAAAGTACATTAAAATATTTCTGGAAGCATGTTGTACACCTGATTTCAAAATTGCTATAAAGAGTAGAATAGTCAATTCCTATTGCTGTTAAATCTCTTAGTCGGAAATTTTTTTTGTCATATTAATACAATATAAGATACAATATAAGACTCAAATTTTTATCTAATGTAAAATAAATTAAGCAAAATGATTAATTAGAAGTTCAAAGATATAAGATCAGATAAAAATAAAATTCACTATTAATCCCATATTAGTTTTCATACTCTGATGCTTACACTTTACTTTTCTCTTTTTAAAAAGTTTTTACTTGTCAAAGAAAAGACTGCATACACTGATTAGCTTGGGAATTGAGCTAGAAAAATGGAATCTAATGGGTAGTTTTTAACCATTTTGTCAAAAGACTAAAATCATCGATCATTCGCCATCTTAATTAGTATTTAAGGACTTGTGAGTTACTGTGCTCAGACAAGGATGCTAGTTTCTGCAAACCTCAATTTCCACCAGTAATATGAGAATTAATGAAGCTATTGTTTTGCTGTACCTTTAATTTGATAATGTGTTATAACTAGACAGTACTTCAGTGCTAAGCAAGAATTCATTCCATAAATGAAATAATCTTGCTTTATTTTTTACTGCCCCATTTAAATGATAATAAACCAAACCTTAGTTGTTGGATACCACAGTTAATTTATAAAATCACCTGTTTTCAAAACTTCCAAATGGTTCAGTGAAGTCACAACAAGTGACATATTTCTTCCTAGATATGTGTTTTTCATTCCTCAAGAGGCAAATAGATGTCCAAATTGTAAAACAGTCCTTAAAATCCAGTTAAAGTCCTCATGTAAGATATGGTTTCTTTTTTGCTCCTTAAAAACAAGACTATCTACATAAATCTCTGCCCTTTGAAGTCATGCTTCCGAGTAAACAAATAAATGAACAAATAAATAATAGGCCCTGAACCTATCTTAATTTTGAGAAAACTGTGCTGGCCTAAAACATTTATTTAAATACACACACACACACACACACACACACACACACTATGGTCATTTTGAAAGAGGAACCCAATTGAAAAATTATTCCCACTATCCCACTAGGTTTGCTGTGTGCTGGCTTCTGGTCAAAAATGTGGTTCACTTTTCATGAGTTATGATTAGATAGTGTCATGCCTGCTTTCATGGACCAGAATGCAATAGGAAAACAGACTGAGCAAGCTATAGTAACAAGCTGGTAAGTAACAATCCTTCATGCCTTTTGCTTGAGTTCTTGCTTCCAAGTTCTTGGCTGCATGGCTTTGATGACAGACTAGGTTGTGGAAGTGTAAGCCTAATAAACCCTCCACAAGATACTTTTGGTCACTGTATTTTATCAGAGCAATAGAAGCCCTAACTAAGACAGCATTGCATATAATTAACACTTTATATGTTTCACATTTCTATAGTACAGCTACATATTCTACATTATTTTCCATAGACATTTGCCTCTGCTACTATTTCTGTAGCAAAAAAATTTTCAAACTTCTTATTTTGGGATTATAGTGATTCTAGTGTCTTAATATTGATTGCTTATACACAAGATGGAAGAGGTTATTTTCAGGGTGTCATTGTTTTAGTGGCCTTGTTTAAACTCCTCAGCAGAAAAGGCCAATGTGAGTGTCTGTTTACTGCATTATAAATTGCCTGTGTGTTGTGTATTGACATTAGGGACAGACTGAAAAATGGATTCTATAAGGTGAAACTCTTGGAAGTGTAAATTTCTGAGGTCCTAGAACATCAAATACCCTAGAGAGATCTGCTCTGCTTTGGAATGTAATTTAAGGACTCTGCTCATCAGACTGTGGGAGTTTCTCCCGTCAAACAACATGTGTAGGAGAAAAGAAAATTCAGAAGGGAAATCAAAGTTGAATTTTACATGCAAACAATGCAGTGAGCATTTAAATACAAAAATGTAAAATATGATTTTACGAGAACTGATTGACAAAATATCAAACTTTATTCTCTTCTTGATTATAAAATTTGATGAAAACTTGATTGTAAAGTGGGAAAATATCATTTTTATATTTTTAGTGTGCTGACACATCTGTTTCTTGAAAATCTTAGAGATTTTGTGGCTGTGGCTGTTGATTATCTCCCTTTCAGAAAGACAGGAAGAACAAATACACTTTGTTGAAGTCTATTAAATGCTTCTCCCTCTTGGGAAGAAAGAGAATTGAATAATTCACTTGGCTATGTTAAAGTTAGCTCACAATGATTTATGAATAAAATATTGACCAAAATTGCTTCCCTGTGTAGCATTTTATAAGTATTTTATACAGCCTTGTTCAGTGCAATATTCTTAATGAAAATCCTCACGTATTTAGGATTCATTTAATGCTCTTTTTAGTACTGATAGAAAAGAATATATCTTGCATTCTGGTTTTTTTCCTCTTTTCTATTTCTTTCTACCCTGATCCTGGCTGGAAAACATAGAGAGACTGTAACACTCTCTTAGTTTTGTATATTACCAGCCTGGACCAAGGACTGCCATGCAACAGACCCAAGCTCACTAAAACTTTTTGCCATAATCACGTACTGATTGTATGTGGAAGACTAGGAAGCCTTGATTAATTGTGCAAGGGTAGATAATTAATATGCATTTTTTTAAAATGGTGGTGGTGAGCTGCTCCCAAAACTGCCTCTACATTCTCTGATTTTGTAACTTGTGTGGCTTTTGTGTTTTCTTAACATTGACTAAGATGACTAAGGCAATAAAATATTCAGTAATGAAACAACTGTGGTGTGGAATTGTGTCTTCAAGCCTGGAGGTAATAATGATATCATACTGAGAATTACTACGAGAGAAAATTAGTAAAGGAAGAAAGACATTGAAAAAATGCAATTCCTTCATCTCTCCTTTTGTAACTGATCTTTCCTTTCATAACTGATGTCTGCTACCTGTGCTCCCCAACATCTATCTATATATAATAAAAAAACAACGTTCTCTCTTGTTTGCTTAGGATTAACCTTTTCTTAATCATCTGGGAACCTAACTTTTTCATGATCTCACTCAGTTAAAGAGTGGTCATGAGATATATGATGAACAAAACAGAGTTCACTACCTGGATATGTAAACTTTGAGCAAAGTGAATTTAAGGCAGACAATTTGGATGTTGTGGATATGCATTAGTTAATGGCACCTTTAAAATATTCCAGTTTCATACCTACTAACTTACCACTGAGTTCCTACAGTTGTACATATGCAAGTTACTCTTCTGAGCTATATCTTCCCAACACACTTCTTGTCTGATGCAGGTGACTTTCATCAACGTCAGTTGCTTGAGTTAAAGCAGTGATGTCCAAAATTCTCCCCACCACCTATGTTTCTAAATGTCATTTTATCACTATCTATCTAAAGGCGGGTGGGGCTATGTAAGAAGTGGCATTAAGAAACAAGGTCAAAAGACAGCATAGACATTCTGCTCCTTTTGCTTGTGATATCTTTTAGAATGAGTAGTAGGTTTGCCTTTGTTGAGATAGACCCCCTCCCCTCCTTTTTTTTATCAAGAATGATGGGACACAAGGTGAGGAAATGGAAAAGAATTGCAGGAAGGATTCAAAGAACTATTGGAATGGACTTTTTGTTTCTCTCATCCTTTTCCTCACACCAAGCACTTCCTTTTTTTCTTTAAAATTCATGGCCTCTTTCCCCCACTCATTGTTCTTACATACATGTATGTATATGCACATATATTCTTAATGCACTGGCTCTGTCTGTATAATGCCAAGTATGTGGATGCTTTTAGAGCTGAACATTTGATACTTGATAACCAGTTGTCATGTTCTTCCCTGAGAAAGACAATTTCTCCCTTACTCGGCATTCTTTAGCTGACTGTAATTGTTCATATAGGGTAGAGACCTACTGGACGTTCCACTCCCGTTTGACCCTCAAACCCTACCATCTGCAAATCCCTGCCATCCTCCAACCCTCATCCATCTGGCATGTCTATTGGCCTTTCAATTTCTCAACTGTTCTGGAGTTTGGCAACTGACAAAACTAGAACGAATTTGAGGAATTATAGCAGACTGTAGATTACCTTATCTCTTGAAATGTGCCTTCCATTTCCTCCAGCCTCCCCTTAACTACATTGGCTACAGTAGGTCTTGGCTTTGTTGTGAGACCACATGAGAATCTGGGGCATATAGTACAGGGCTCAAAGTAGGGCTTGGGTTACAAGGACAGAATCCATCAATGATAGCTAAAGTGATGCTGAGTCAGCAGATAATCCGGCTGTATTAAAAAAAATCATTTAAATTGGGAGGGGGGACTCAAGACAAAGTAAATAGCTGGTCCCCATTCTTGTTTTCAGGTTCCTTCTAGATATTAGCTCTGATGTCAGTCATCACAGGACATTTGGCACTTCTGTTTCTGCTAATTGCTGTTGGCTCTTACATTATAATGCCTTAACTAAATAATAATTTCTCTCTGGGTACCATTAAGCTAGTCATTGTTAGATCCCAATTTAAACAGGCACCCATCCCAGAGTCAAGGATCCGACTCATGATACAACTCAAGGTGGGGGCAGGGGATGTGAGAACCAAGTTTCATTTTAAGTTTTAGTTACTATGCCTAAGAGATCCCTGAAACAGAAATGCCTCTGACTTGCAAGCCCCATGCCCAAGGACAGATACTTCCTTAAATGCTTGAGATTATTGCTTATGAGGCTAATATATCACATGTTTTCATTTACCTAAACAAGTTTATTTGCCACACTGTACCATATGTGCTTGATCTGGACAAGAAATTTGTCAGTATGCACCCTTACTCCTGATTGGATGTAGGGCAGAGGTATGCAGGCAGGAATTACATCAGGAGGTATGCTTGACCCTAATTGGATTTTTTTGGGAAAGTGGTGATTTATGTGTTTTGTCTTCTTTAGCCCCTGTGAAATGTGACTGGGACCATCTTCTGGGACTCACATACAGACTTAGCCATTTCATTTACCTGAAAAGTATTTAATTAAAGCTTGCTTCAAAC
>JAQHUG010000132.1:5282004-5304574 GCA_028555095.1 Dicrostonyx torquatus
AAAAATAAAATGAGAAAGTTCAACTCTCAGAAGAAAAAATAAATAATAGTAATAATGATGATGATGAAAATAATAATAATAATAATAAAAAGCCAGAAGAGTAACTTCTTTTATTTGACACAAGAAGAGAAGAGTATAGAGCATAGAAAGTAAAAGAAAAAAAAAGATGTTGGTGTGGGCTATGTCATTAGAGTTTTGTAAGTGATAAAGAAGAATTGAGTTCTATCATAAGCAGTGCTGAGGAAGGAAAGCTTCAATAAACATGTTGCGTTGACATTTAAACATAATATTCTAAAGGATCTTGCTAACAAAATCTGTCACAGGAAAGAAACACTCTAGCTAGGATTACCATACGGTTATCATCACTTTCTTATTTTATAATTTTGCTTTCCTATTGAAAAAAAGTCCTTATCCTTTAGAAAGTTGAGTTTTCTTGTATGTTATGGGCCTCCCAATTCAAAAAAAGAAAACACATTTTTAACCATCCGCAGCACTTTTGCTTTCAACGACTTCAAGGTAATGGGAAGTGAAGAAGTGACTTTGTCTTAAGTGAATTTTGTTCCCAGGGAGCTTGTTAAATGAAGTATTACTGAATTGCTTTTGAAATTAAATTATGCCATAAACCTGGTGTGAGGGCAAAATTTTATTTTCCACAGAACAAGTATTTTATAGCAGTAGCTACATGAACATAAGAAAATGTTTTCACACAAAACTGTTTGTTAAATCATATAAAAAATCTTTTCAATGCTTCTTGGAAAGTCTAGTTTAGAAATGACTTTATACAGTATAAAAGCCATCAAAGTTTTATTTCATGATCTTTTCAAATAAAAAAACAGAAACAAATTTCTGGTTATGTTTTAGGCTTTTTAGTGTGTTTATAGACTATCAATACCTTTTTTGCTACTAAATACTAGAAAAGAGCAATTATTAAGAAAAGGAGCCAAAGTCTGATTGCTACATACAGATTATAGAGATTGAAAGGCGAAGTCACAGCAACAGAACTATTGAGACCAGTACTTGAGCTCCTAAGATGGTGTGAAATCCTACCAGAAACAACTGAAGAAAAGACCAGAAACCTGATCCTGTCCTTCCTCAGCCAAAAAGGTCTACTTCATTGCTTCAAGAATTGTAAATGTGTTAGGGCAGAATGAGATGGTCATGAAACTTGAGGTCATTAGGAAGGTGAGAAATATACTGCTTACAAATTAACTTGACAGTAAACAAAAAATTGTCTTGATGACAAAAGCCAAGAGCCTTTAAAAATGATACATTTTCAAAGACAAAATAACTATCAACACAGAAATGTGTGCTCATTAAAACTGTCTTTCAAGATTCAAGGTGAAATCAACATATTTTTATCAAATATAGGCTTAGCAGGTACAACCCAGAAGACATCCGTGAAAACACTTATTTTGAAGAAAGAAAATAAATTCTAAAGGAAGAAATGAGGTTCAAACAGAAGTAAGCAAATAGATTATTAATCCCCAAACCACAATAAGAAGTAACAAAATCTGATTTATTTTAGGGTATAGCCTTAGGGCCATCCTTCTCATAGCAGCTATGTTTTTTTTTTTCCCACCACTCACTTTTCTTTCATTCTCAGTCTTGTTTATCTTCTCTCACATATTGCATCCCCCCACCAATTCCTCTCCTTTCCCCTCTCCAACCTCTCTCACACATTCTTTCTCCCCTGTGTCCATTCTGTCTTCCCCTAAGAGCAGCAATCCCAGGGACATCAAACAAACATAGTATGAAGAGCTATACAATAAGACTAGGAATACACTGCCACATCAAGGCTATTCAAGGCAACCCATTAGGAAGAGAAGAGTCCCTTAAGTAGGCAAAAGAGTCAGCAGCTACCCCTCTCCCAGTTTTAGGAATTCCACAAGAACATGAAAATCATAACATATATGCAGAGGACCTATGTCAGAACCCTACAGGCTCCCTGATCTCTGTGTGTCCTTTGAGGGCAGGTCAATTGATTCTGTGGGCCATGTTCTCTTGGTTTCCCTGATACCTCTGGTACCTCAGGTCCTTCCTTATCCTTTTACATAGAACTCCCTGAACTCCACTTAATGTTTGGCTGCAGGACTTTGCATCTGCTCCCAACAGTTGCAGGGTGAAGTCTCTCTGGTCTCTCTGATGAGATTCTGCTAAGCTCCAGTCCCAGAACAGTCTGCAGACAGGGTAAAATGTAGGTCAAAGGTTTTGTGGCTGGGTTGGTGTCTCTATCCCTCCACTTGAGGCCTTGCCTGGTTACAAAAGATGGCCGGGTCAGGCTCCGTGTACAACATTAGTAGGAGTCTTTACTAAGCCACCATTTCACCAAGTTTCCACCTCAGCCAAAAAAAAATGCCTCCCAATTCCATCCTGTTCTCAACCTTGCCCACCCCCTGTCCACCTGCAAAATTCATTCTATTTCCTCTTCCCAGAGAGATACTTGTGTCCTCCCTTAAGCCCAGCTTGTTGTTTAACCTCTTTGGATCTGTCGGCAATAAGATAATTACCTTTTACTTTTAGCTAATATCCACTTCTAAGTGAGTACATAGCATGTTTGTCTTTCTGGGAATGGGTTGTATCACTTGGGATGATTTTTTTTCATTTTTCATCCATTTGCCTGCAAATTTCATGATGTCATTGTTTTTGACAGCTGAATATACTACATTGTTTAAATATAGCACATTTTCTTTACCCCTTCTTCAGTTGAGGAACATTAGGTTGTTTCCAGTCTTTGGATAGTAAATCTTTACCTATGAACACCTAATTTTTATGAAGCCAGAAATATACATGAAAAAAGAAAGGATCTTCAGCAAATAGTGCTGGGCTTACTGGATGTCTATATGTTGAAGAATACAAGAGTCACCCTGCATAAAACTCAAGTCCAAGTGAACCAAAGACTTCAACATACAACCAGATGCACTGAACCTGATAGAAGAGAAAGTGGGAAATAATTTTGAAAGAGTTGGCACAAGAGACAACTTTGCTTGAACAGAACGCCAATAATGCAGGTACTAAAATCAACAATTAATAAATGAGAATTTGTGAAACTGATAAGAATCTGCAAGGCAAAGAACACTGTGGTGTCTTGAAAGAAAATGACCCCCCAAAAGAGTGGCACTATTAAGAGGTGTGATTCTGTTGGAGTTGGTATGGTCTTGTTGGAGGAAGTGTGTCACTGTGGAGGTAGGCTTTAAAGTCTCATACATGCTCAAGCCACACCCACTGTCTCAGACCACTTTTTATTGCCTGAAACTCAAGATATAGGACACCATGCTATTTCTCCAGCATTATGCCTGCCTGAATGGTACCATGTCATACCATGATGATAATAATGGATCAATGTATGGAAAGGAAAGCCAACCCAATTAAATGTTTTTTTTTTTCTCACAGAAATAGAAACTCTAAGCAAGACAGACACCATCAATAGAACAAAACACAGTCCACAGAGTAGGAAAACATTCTCAGCAAGTCCATATCTAACAGAGGGCTATTATCCAAAATACATAAAGCACTCAAGAAACTACATATTAACAAATCAAATAATCCAATTAAAAATGCAATATAGATGTAAACAGAGAATTCTGAACAGAGGAAACTCAAGTGGCCCCCAAACACTTAAAGAATGTTTGACATCCTTAACCATCAATCAAAATGACTCTGAGGTTCCATCTCATATCTGTGAGAATGGCTAAGATGAAAAACACAAGGGACAGCTCATGCTGGTGAGGAACAAAGGGGAACACTCCTCCATTTCTGGTGGGAGTGCCAACTTGTATAGCCACTTTGAAAATCAATATGGTGGTTTCTCCGAAAATTGGGTTTCAATTTACCTCAAGACCCAGCAATATAATTTTAGGGAATAAACCCAAAGGATGCTCCATCCTACCACAAGGATACTTTCTCACATATTCATAGCAGCTTTATTCCCACTCTTAATAAAGTTTTTTTCAGGTATTAAGGAAAGTCTCTATTTTCCTTTAAGGAACCATCATGTTTATATTTTCATTTATTGCATTGTTTTTGTCTAATCCTCTCTTTCTCATCTTGAAGATCATAATGCTATTGAGGCCATTTTATTTAATGAACCTCATGACAGTGAATTGTGTCATCTTTCTTTGCAGACAGACCACTGCTTCTATCCATATTCATTCTTTTATAGGACCATTCAGCAACTACTGTAAGATTGTACAACATTATATTTATAAACATGCTTAAAGCTAAATCATCATATTTTAGCTATGTATTTTAATAAAAAAGTAAATCTTATAATGTTTCATGTAGGAGAGTTGATTCTTATGGGAGTAAAATGAGGCTTGTTTTGGTTTGGAATTGAGGCAGCCAGTAAAGCCATACACGTGGAAGAGTTGATCCCCAAGACATTGTCAGCTGATTTGATGACTGATAAGTAGATGGCATTGTTGTGAAATGGTAGCAGTAGGAGGGAGAGCCTTTGTGGAAGAAGTAGGCCACTAGAGGCGTGCTTGTAAGGTGTGCACCTGGCCCATTCCTCTCCCTGCTTCCTCACAGAAATCATAACGCAGAAAGCAGGTCTGGCCCACTATTTCCTTTCTGCCATGGTTCTCAATTCGTCACACAGCCAAAAGAATGGGAACAAACATGTCTTCACTGAAACCCTGGATGTATATGTGAATATCAACCACTTCTTTAAACTGCTTCTCCCAGGTATTGGTCATAATGGAATATCTGACACAGAATGCATAAAATGAAAAAGTAAAATACTCTTTGTTTTCATATGACTTCATCTCTTCTATTTTTCAAACAAATGGCAATTCAAAGGATGGAATAAAAGATCAGTAGTTTGCCCATTTAATGAGGGATTGTTTTGTCTTAACTTATATTTTCTTTAGTATTTCTATTCATTCTGACTTCTTATTTGCCCACTATTACTAGAATTTTACAATTGTAGAAATGTGAGAAGTATTAAATATATGTAAAAAATGGAAACACTAATGAGGAGAAAAATCAAGGTGCACTTTCAACCAGTAACCCAACCACCTTATTTTACTTAAAGCCTAGAACACTCAATTTAGATGTAACCCTGCAAGTCCACAGCACAGAAAATGAGACTATATATATCATTACAATCCCCAGTAGAGATAATGAGCACATACACACTGCTACGACTATCCACTGAGATAATGAGATTATAAATACTGTACTCCTGTAGCTTCCAGGTGTAATGAGAAGTCACTGTTTTATGGTCATATTTCTGAAATCATTCTTGAAGCCAAGAGACAGTCAATTCAGTAATGATATAATAGAGAAAAGAAACAGAAAACCATTTTTCCTAACCTTGCTAACATCAGCTCAAGAAGAAAGGTAAAAGTATCAAAAACCCAACTGATAATAATCATTTGTGAACTAATAGCTATTGTTGGAGAGTTACAAACAATGATGGCATTATTAAAGAAGAAGCGACCAAGGATATTCTATTACAGGGTTAAAGAGCACTCTAACAGCTCTAAGAAGGAAAGTACAATCAAGGGCTTTCTGGTAAGACTAGTGTATCTTTATTCTGCATTAAATTAAAATAAGTGTTTGCAACGTTATCATTATATTATGTCAGAGACAGTAGCATAGAATTTTCTGAAGCCAGAGGATATTTATATTCCTTAGGTATGCCCACTTTCCAGGAAAATATTAATTTTGTGTACATAAAGATTATGGAGAAAGAAAGCTCTAGGCTCAGTTTGGAGGCAGGATAAGGAATTAATTGCTATATAGAAAAAATTGGAAAGTGCTTTATATATTTCCATTCAGCTCTGATACTTGAAACTTGAAATTAAATACCCCAAAGTAAAATATCTCTGCAAGTGAAGCAAGGTTATTCTAGTTTGGGGTAGATAAGAATAAATATGTTTCTCTATATAAGTATACTAAATTGTGAAATTTATTTCCTGATTATTTTGAGTCTTTGCTATAATTATAAAAGTCAGATATAGATTCTGAATTTCTTATAGACTTAACCTCAAACTCAAAGTGATCCACATGCCTCTGCCTGCCAAGTGTTGAGACTAAAGGCATGAACCACCACACTCTTTTAGATTTTATCATAGCCCCCTCACCATCTCTTCTTTATTGTCTGGGTACAGTGATTTCTTCAGTATTTATTCAATATGTCAAACATTGGGAACTTTTTTTGATGGCTTATACCTTGAGTTAAATAATATGAGTTTATTCACCCATTTAATCATGAATTAAGGGAAGCTTGTATTTAGTTATAATTTTTTTTAGAGGAAGATGACACACCTTTCTGTTTGCCTAGCCATTCTGTTTCCTGGCTCATGATTCAGTGACCCTTTTGTGCTTGCAATGAAAACAACATGAACATGTATTTTCTTTCTTGTTCTAGTTAATATCTATCTTACCAACATGAGCACAAGAAGCAGAAGGCATGGAAAGTTTCCTGTGTTGTTTGTAGCTATAATGTGAGTATATTATCTACGTCTAGATAAACAAGGACGGAAAGATTAGATGCAGGCAAATAAATTGGCCAATTCATAGTTAGGTAGATTGTACATAGATAAAGTTTATGTGGATGACCACAAAAACTTCACAGAAAATTGAACTGGTCCCATGTTTATTTTATATTAGCAACATATTTGCATATATGCACACAGACCATACAATTACAAAGGTCTAAGCACTTAGTGGACATTCCTTTACTAGGGAATCATACTTCTATGTTCTCTCAGTAGAAAGATATAAAACAAAACAAAAAAGCAAACAAATACATGCATACATTCTTATTCATGCACAAAGATATATCTTATTTGCTTTTCTATCTATTTATCTCGTTTAACAAAAATAAACATTTATTTTGATATCTCTAATTTCTATGTAACTCCAATGGGCTCATTTTACCATTCTGTCTTTTCTCTTACAAGAGGAAACCTGGATTTCATTTTCAGTAGAATGTTTGCCTACTTGGCCAGTCTAATGTTTCTTTTGCATTGTAAACCTGTATCAGGGAATAGGAGTGATTTGGCTTTTTTAAATTGAAAAGGTAGCTTTTATAAGGACTTAAAAGATGACATGGAATTCCCCTCTGTATGCTATGAATATCATTGGCTAATAAACAAGCAGCTTTGGACCTATTGCAGCACAGAGTAGGCAGAATTTCTAAGCAGATCAAGAAGGAGAGAAAAGGCAGAGTCAAATAAGAAGCCATGTAGCCACTGCAGGAGTCAGATACCAGACACCAGATGGAACCTTACCGGTAGGCCACAAACACCTTATGATACACAGATTAATAGAAAAAGGTTAATTTAAGGTATAAGAGCTGGCCAATAAGAAGTGTGAGCTAGTAGACCAAGCAGTCTTATAATGATAAAGTTTCTGTGTGATTATTTCAGGTCTGGGTGGCTGGGAAGTTTACAAGCAGCCTCCACCAACAGATTCGCTCATCATGATTACATCCATGTCAAACCTGAGAAAGCTTGGAAATGAATTCTAGAAACAAAAGAGCAGAGTTTAGTGCAGCTTCTTGGAAGCCACATTTTTTTTTTCCCAAATGGGCTCTCTTTGCTGACAGTGAGCCAGGGACCTTAAAAAAAAAAAAAAAAAAAAGGCTTACTGACTCAGCATAAGAAATAGCAGCTTCCTGGTTCAGGCAGCATGCACTCTGGTTTTTTTTGTTTGTTTGTTTTTGTTTGTTTGTTTGTTTCCAGAAAACCAAGCACTTAAATTGGGTTTGTGGGCAGCATTTTCCAAGTTACTTGTTTGTAGTATGGGCCAACTAGTTACCAGAATTGAGGTGGTGAGGACAGCTCCCACTTGTCAGTCTCAGAGGCAGTGAATGGACCTCTGCCATGTTGGGCTGGGCAGAAACAAAAGGGAAAACAGCTTTAGTACTAGCCGCTTAGCATTATAAAAAGAAGTCCTAGTCAGAGAAGGATTACAGATACTCAATAAAGACAAATTCAGATGCAAAAGACCTCTAAATTGGTCACAGTGTTGGATAAATGTACATAGGTTTGAGCAAGAGAGCAAAAATAGTAGTCAGTTATAAAATAAGAGTAGTGACAGTCATAGATTAAAGGAGTAATGATAATAGAATAAATATTAAACTTGTAAAAAAAGTAATAGAGTAAGAAAAATAAGCCACATAAAAATAGAATATACACAGTGAGTCTGGATTATGTATATTATTGTGTTTTCTTTGAAATTTTTGACTATGAATGAGCTAAGTACAGAGAGGCATTTCACTCTATGGGTTGCTAAGCTAAACCAACATATATTTTAAAGGTATCTCAACTTCAAAATTGGGTATAAGAATATATTGCTTTGGAAAAGAGTTTCTGTTTTTGTTTCCATAGAGGATGAGAACCTGTGGATTCCTTTTAAGCTAATGTATTTCAATGGAACAAAATCCTCTGAAAGGTCTCTGTAAACCCCTAAAATTATTTCTCCCAACAAAAAGCAGGAATCAGTTTGGAGAGGACTACACTTAAATTTTCCAAATATTGTTTATAAATGTTTGTTTACATTTAAAGGGGGATATGCTATAGAGATGAATACTTTGCTTGGATGTGGATCTTGGTTTATTAATATAAGTTTAAGGTCAATTTTGTTGTATGTATATTTCTGCTCTTGAGTAAGGTATTGTGTTTGTGTAGCTCTTTTAAAAATATAATGTACAATTAAAATACAGGTTAATAGATAATCATCTATAATAGTCAAGCTTGTAGTCATGTTAGGTTTTCTAGATATATAGAGATATATTTCAGTTAGCTAGGTATTCTTCAATACTTTCAAAGGTTAAGAGAATATGACATTTAAATTGTTGTAAAATCTTAGGACATTTTATAACAGTGAGACACATCTGCTCTTGGCAGCACCAATCTACTTCAAGAGGATGATGCCCATCAGAGTGGCTTCTTATAGAGTTTGTTAGCCATTTGGGCAAAAAACTACCCTTGCCTGGACTGCTTGATGTTATTTATGCTGTATGAACTGGACATGCAGGAGCTACAGAAAAATGACCATTGAACTTGCCTAAAGGTGAATTGGTTTTTGGGGGGATTTCTGCTTCATGCAAGATTCTGCCAGATTTCTGCAGGACACAGAAGAAAGTGACTGACAAACTGCCAATATAGATAGAACTTTCATTGAAATTTCTTGCTATATGGAAAAGTCATCCAGATACTATGGGTCTGTAGGCTGACGATGGGTGCCCCAATAGTACAAAAGAACTTTGGTGACTGTCCAGTAAGTGAGATGTTTCTGTCAATTCTAAAGTTTTGGAAGTTGCTTACAATGTACTTCTTATTAACTTAGGTAATATTTTATCCTTCTGGGAGTCTTTAGTAGAGTTGAAGAATGGATAGTTATAATTATAGTTTTCCTTTTGATAAAAGATGGATTAGATATAAGAATTTAGACTCACAAAAACAGGATAGATGATAGAATATTTTCCTTAATTTGCCAAATGTAAATGAACTAAATATTGTAATTATAATTCTTGTTTAATAACTCTTTTGTTGTATGTAATCTTGCTATACTAAAGTTTAATCTTTCTTTTTATTTAGACAGAAAAGCTGAGGTGATGTTAGATTCCACTATGCATGCTGTGAATACCATGTCATTGCCGCAGCAGACTGATGCTGGGTAGAAACTTACTGACAGGCCACAACCTCTTGGCAATATACAGATTAATAGAAATTGGTTAATTTAAGATATAAGAGATAGTCAATAAAAATTGTGAGTCAATAATTCAGTCAGTGTTGTGATTATTTCAGGTATGGGCGGCCGAGAAATGAACGAGCAGCCTCTGCCAACAAAAGGGTGGCCAATATTTTAAGCAAATGTTCTGCTATAGCATTACTTAATGCTAACTTTATTTTTATTGATTATTAGATAAAATTTCTCTATGGAGTTGCATAAAATAATGACGTTTTGTATTCATAATTCACTTTTATGTTTCTGTAGATCTCAATTTCTTATCTTTGCTACTAAATTCATTTCTGAGCAATTACTACTAAGAATTATGTCTGTTCCCTATTTAACATTTAAAGAATGAACCCAATATGAGCAGAGCATATGAGAAAATACTTATAGCCTTAGCTCTTTTATCTCTTTGTTTCCTCTGCTAATGTTTTTTCTTCATTGTAATAACGTAAATACCTTAGACTGGAAACAATAAATATATTTGTTCATAGGGGAAAGTTGGTAAGACAAAATGCATGATAATGGCTCTTTCATGCTGCCTTATCAGATGAGAAAAGGGCTCCCCATGAACATGAGAGAAGCAAGGGGAAAGAATAGGGAAGAAGGAGGCGGTAACAGAGTGGAGACAGAGAAAAAAAGGATGGGAAACTAAAGCTAGACTAATTTTATGATTAGAGAACACACTCCTGTCAGTACTAATCCTTCCTCATGGTAATGACATTGACCTATCCATAAGTTTTTTGCCTTTAATCACCTCTTAAAGACATTTCTTCATAATACAACTATAACAGCTTTAAATTTCAGCATAAGTTTTGGAGAGAACATTCACACCATAGTATTCTATGCTTCCCTCCTCCAGTATGCACTTCTTCCTTGCATAAAAATGTTCATTCCTTTTCAGTAGCTCCAGATTTGAATCAGTCCAGCATCAACCGTAGAGCCCCAAATTCAGAGACAGATTTCAATCAGATATGGAGGTGAATCAAATAACAGTTCACTCTGAGGCAAATTCCCTTCAGCTGTGAATCTATAGATTTAAACAAGCTATTTCTAAAATGTGGTCATGAAGCAGATGTAGGATGAGCATGTCTGTTCTAAGATGGTACAGCAGAAAAAAAAGATCTGGAAAACAGGCCCCAAGTTAAGGCTCAACTTAGAAAACCACACAAACCTTTAAAGATGGAGAATAATTTTTATTCAGTTCAAGTTCTGTTTTCTGGACAGTGACTGGGATAGAAAAGGGCATTCATAGCTTTTTGCATCCTGACTCACTCCTGTGACTTTTTTCCTGGAGTAATAAGGGCCCCAGGAATTGTTGATATTCTTAGTTTTATTAATTAAAATTTAAGAATGAATTCAAAGAGATACTTAAAGCTAATCTCACTAGGGCTTTAAGACTCCAAAACAGGCCGGCTATAATCTTCAGCAGTTAGCAGAGGTAAAGAGAAAGGAGAGGGGGTGGGGGATAGGGGAGAATGGGAGGTATGCAATTTGAGTTAAGAATTTAGAAGTCATCGTGACAGACTAACAGCCATATGTCAAAGAGAGGAGCTTTAGAGAATAAGCAAGCCCAAGGTACCAGAGCAAGCACAGTCAGGCCTCAGGCAGCATCCAAAAGTGAGAGGCTAAAGAGAAAAAAGGGCTATAGTTTTCTCTTTCCTCATAGCAGTTCTTAGGGACTGATCTAGGGATCTGGAATTCTGGGAAGAAAAGCTACATTATCTCACTAAAGGGAAAATAATTCTACCCATCTTTTCAGAATGGCTTAAGATAAACCCACTTTCTAGGTCCAGTCCTTTTTTCCTGATGAATGATCCTTTATTGAGAATATTGACCCTGCACAAATAGATTAACTCTTAAGGAAGAGACAATTTCCTGTCTCCAATTAAAGGTATAATTCATTCCTTAGGGTAGGAGGCAATACTTTTCTCTTAATTTGATTTTAATGGTACTATAACAGCTTCATTAGGCCTGGTACACCTAGCTTCTTATATGGGTTGGGATATCACTCTTGCAGTTCACCCAGTCCAGTGCCCATGTTTTACAGTTCTGACCTCTCAAGGTAGACATTGTCCTTTGGGGGCTTCTGTGGCTTTTCCACCTCAGACCATATTTTTACTCAGCATTTTCCTAATAAGGTATTCTCTCTGAGCTGACTCAGTCCCTGTGATAAGCCTCTGACTGTATCCTAAAGTATCTCAAAACATCATGTGAATTCTAGGTGACAGAATCATGCCTCATCAGCTCTCATTGCATTCACTGAATCTGCAAGATGAACACATGAAGTCCCGAGAAGACTTCAAGTCTCAACTGAAACCTCTTAAGCCAAGAAACATAGATTGAATTCAAAGAGCAAGCAACATTTGCAGGCCCAGCATCAGATCTTTCCTATTTTTCTGGTCTATTATTTCTCCAAGTCTCTGATAGCAAGTGCAGCCTCAAAGATCTCAGACTTGGAAGAATGAAGGAGATCAGTGAAACTTGGTTATGTAGACTAAAAATATTACTTATAAAGAGAAAGAACAACCTTTGTAAATCAATAGCAGCCAACATCCTTCTGTCTACTGAAGTGTCTGTCTAGGATAACTTGGCCATACCCTTTTATTCTCTCTGTAACATTTTTATATGTCTATAGTATGCATTTTCCCTTTTAATTGCAAATTCATCTTGCCATTTCTTCTTTCTTATCATAGGGCTTTATTGCCTTGAAGAGACTTCATGACCATGGCAACTGTTGTAAAGAAAAGCATTAATTTGGGACTGCCTTACAGCTTCAGAGGTTTAGTCCATTATCATCAATGGTGGGACATGGCAACAAGCAGACAAATATGATCCTGGAGAAAGACCTGAGAGTGCTACATCTTGATTTCTCAGGCAGCAGAAGTGAACACTGTGCACCACACTAGAGGTAATCTGAGCATATAAGAGACATCAAAGCCCACCTCCACAGTGATACACTTCCTCCAACAAGGTCTCATCTGCTCCAAAAAGGCTACACCTCCTAATAGTGACACTCACTGTGAACCAAGCATTCAAATACATGAGTCTATGAGGGGCATAGCTATTAAAATTTCTATATCTCTCATATCTCAATGCATGTAATTAAGAGTGCCACACTAGGGAGGATTGCTTCTGTGATTAGTGGTTTCTTACCCAATATAGTCCAATTTGCTGCTTTTTTTTTTGTAAACCACATTGGCCTGGTCTTGAACTCACAGAGATTGAATGCTGGGATTAAAGGTGTGTGACTCTTCATCCCAGCTTTCCAATTTGCTTTTAAGTTCTGTATTCTATAAAGTCTTAGGATGCTCATGAAATTCTGCCCAGTTCTTTGCAGTTCTAGGCAAGGGTGGCTTTGTTCCAGGTTGAACACGGTCTTCTTTTCCTTGATGATCCTTACTCTCCATATTTCTTTAAGCATTCTGGTCATAAATAATTATGCAACACTCAAAAAGTTCACCTATTTCAGACAGCTCCCTTTTTCCAAACTTTCTTGATAAGTATCACTAATTCTCCACTCACTCATGGCAGTCAAGGCTTCTCCTCACATTTCTTAGGGATGTTGCTGCTTGCCGAGCTCTGAAGCTACTTCCATGTTAGGTATTTGCTACCACACAACCTCACTTCCTGGTGAGGCTCCAATTTTCTCCCAGTATGATTTCAATAACTATACGAGAATTCAGATTAGGTAAATTAAAAGCAAAGGTGTATTTGGCTCATGGTTCTAAATTCTCTGGGGTCCAACAGCAGGGTGTTAATTTTTCACTAGGTTTTATGCTTGCATCCTGCAGTGGGAGAACAAGTAAGAAAAATCAGATAGAACTCATCCTTTTATAAGGAAAACACTGTGACAAATTATTTGCAAGATGATGATATTGTTTCATTCATGATCTAAGCAACGCTTAAAAGTCCTGTTCTTAATATAAACACAATGCTCATTATATTAAGACCTTTTTTTTTTTCAGGAGTTACTCTCCCATCCATGGCACAACTATTTGTTTCCACCATCATTACTGAGGCTGGCATTTTGGAGATGTTGATTATATACTTACTTGGATTTTAAAATCAATTGATGCCTTTACAGTTTAAATTTTGATATGACTTTCTCACCTTTCAGAGATTTAATGTTGCTAAGCCCGTAAGAGTTTGTTTGTTTGTTTTTGATATAAACCAGCAGTATATCCAGCATGGGAAATCATGAGGAGTCGCCTCTGTGCCATCAATGCATTCTAAATAGTGCTAAAAATATCCCTTAATTAAAAAGTTGATGACATGCTTTCTAGGACCAATAAGATCACATTAGAAATAAGTGCAATTCCTTAACCAAATATTCAAGTCTTATTATGCTCTGATTTACACCAGCGTTTCTTGATGTGATCCCTACTGATCACCTTGACATGGGCAGCCCTCAACTAGAGCTAGGAAATTGCATCCCCTGAAAATTTCTTCATGTTCAAATTGCTTAGATGATTCTTTTTGTATTTCAGAGACGATGGTGTAGTTTTAAGGTCATAATTAGAAATAAAAATCCTCCAAATTTCAGTGATATAAATATCTCTCCCAAGAAGCCAGAAAAAAATGAGGTAATTGCTTTTAAGAAACAGAGAAAAATGTTTCTTTTTTTAATTCTCTCATAGAATATAATCTGATCATGTTTTGTCTCCCTCCACTCCTAATAGCTTCTTTCCACCCAACATCCCACCTCCAGATCTACTCCTCCATTTCCCTTCAGAAAAGAGCAGGCCTCCCAGAGATATTAACTGAAAACAGCATTAAAAGTTACAATAAGACTAGGCACAAGCTCTCATATCAGGCCTGGATGAGACAACTCAGTGGGAGCAAAAGGTTTCCAAGAGCAGGTGAAAGAATCTGAGACATCCCTACTCCCAGTGTTATGGGTCCGACAAAAACACCAAGCAAACAAACATAACAGATTTGCAGAGGACCTAGTACTGACCCATGCAGGTGCTGTGATTGTCACTTAAGTTTCTATTAACCTCTATAAGCCCTGCTTAGCTAATTCTGTGTGTCATGATCTCCTGCTAGCCTTGATCCTTCTGGGCCTTACAGTTTTTCCTCTTCTTTTTCCATAGGGTTCCCTGACCTCCAAGGAAAGAATATGGATAAAGATCTAGAATTTGGGATATCTCTCCATCTAATGTTTGGCTGTGGGTCACTGCATCTGTTCCCATCATCTGCCAGAGGAAGCCTCTCTGAGGCTATTGGTCTAGGTATTAATCTATGAGTATAGCTGCATATCATTAGGAATCTTTATATTGATTTTTTTCTGAAGTCTCTGAACTATCCAGTTTCTAGTTCCTGATCATCCAGGCAGCATTGGGCATGGGTGTCCTTTTGTGGCATGGGACTCAAGTTAAACCAGTCATCGCTTGGCAACTCCCGCAAGGTTTATGCCTTCATTGCCTCCACATATCTTGCAGGCAGGATAGATTGTGGGTAATAGATTTTGTTGCTGGATTGGTATCCCAGTTCTACCACCAGAAATTGTCTAGCTACAGAAAATGGACAGTCCAGGCTTCATATTTTATCCTCTATTATCAGGAGGGACACCTTCTGGGTCCTGGAAATTTCTACTGAGTATTTCTATACAGCTCCCCAAATATTCGCCAATTGTAGACATTTCTCCATGTTCTCTCTTCCTCCATCCCTACTCCTACCTATTCCCTTATGTTCCCATTCTCACATGCCCCCATTCCACCTGCAAAAAGAATAGTTCATTTCCCCTTTCAAAGGAGATCAATGTGTACCCTTTAGAGCCCTACTTTCTACTTAGTCTCTCTGGGTCTGTGGCTTTTAGCAGTATTATTATTACTTATTAGCTAATATAGACTTATAAGTAAGTATGTACCATGTTTGTGTTTTTGGGTCTGGGTTACCACACTTGGGATTATTTTTTTCTAGTTATACTTATTTCCTGCAACTTTATTGATGTCATTTATTCAAACATCTGAATAACAGGTCATTGCATAAATGTATCACATTTTAGTTATCTATTCTACTGTTGAGTGTAACATGAGGTCCTGCTTATTGGGGTTTCTATCCTGCCTAGTGCCCACAGCCAGTGAACCCAAAAAAAATCACACAGAGGTCTTCATAAGTTATAAACTAATTGGCCCATTAGCTCAGGCTTTTTGTTAACTCTTATAACTTATATTACCCCATTATTCTAGTATATGTTAGCCACATGGCTTGGTACCTTTTTCAGAGTGGCAGGTCACATCTTCCTTTCCCTTTGTCTGAGCAGGACTGTGGGAAGAGCTTCCTTCTTCCCAGAATACTCCTTTTCTCATTGCCCTGCCTCTACTTTCTGTCTGGTTGTCCCACCTATACTTCCTGCCTGGCAACTGGCCAATCAATGTTTACTTAAAGCATAATTGACAGAATACAATTGTTCCACACTAGTTGAAGAACATTTAGGTTGTTTCTAGTTTCTGGCTACTGTTTACTGAGATTTTTGTCCTGTCTGGTCCCACATCTGTTCATTCCAAAGAACTACACCAAGGTATACATTAATTATAAATGTTTGGCTTATTAGCTCAGGCTTGTTAATTAATTCTTACATCTCAAATTAGCCCATTATTCTTGTCTTAGCCATGTGGCTTGGTACCTTTTATCAGTGAGGCATTCTCATCTTGCTTCCTCTGCATCTGGGTTATGACTGCAGATTGAGCCTTTCCTCTTCCCCAAATTCTCCTGTTCTCATTGCCCCACCTCTGCTGTCCAATCAGCATTTTATCAGAGCAATACAACTGACAAACCTTTACAGGATATAAGGCCATTGTCCCACAGCACTACCCCCATTTTTTTCAATACAAAAACTCTGACTCTAATCTCCTTTGTTTAGCTTTTTTTCCCCCAGATCATCATCCATAACAACTTGAAATCCACACACTAAACAAAGGAAAACACTCATAGTCCTTATTTTGGGGGATGTGGGCATAGTTTTCGAAGCTATTTCCTCTTGATTGGAGGTGCTGATAATCTTATGGAGACCTAAAGAAAAATTTAGGATATGGCCAAGATCTGACTGAAATATTCCATGAGGCTTGATCATCTCAACCAGCAATCTTGATACTGTTCTGGATGTAGAACTCAGACATCTGGGTTATCTGCTCCTATTAGAGATTTCTCAAGGGGTCTTTCTTGATGAAACTGGACTTTTCTTAACCCAGAATGAATCCATAGCCTCTCATTTCCTATAGAAACAAAAGCAAAACGTCTTCTCCAAGGTAACATATTTTTGACTTAAATTTTGAAATCAAGGCATTTTCAAAATATATATATTGGATTAATCCAGCAGCATTTATAATCAAATGTGTTTTAGCAGCTGTTGCTCCTTCCTCAACAGTCATACAATTCAAAGACAACACAATAATATGCAGTTTCCAGGATATCTGTGAATTTTCCATCTTTATGTGGCTTTAATTTAAACTCTATTTCTTTTATTTTTATTTTTAATTTGTGGTTTTTTTGAGACTAGGTTTCTCTATATATCTATGGCTGTACTGTCACTCACTCTGTAGACCAGGTTGTCCTTCAACTTACAGAGATCCATCTGCCTTCCAAGTGTTGAAATTAAAGGCATGTGCCACCACATCCAACTACTCTCTTACTTCCTCTTTTATTTTAAGGACTTTATCCTTTTTTTTTCTTGCCCAAGTCTACATATATTCTTAAACACATTGTAAACCATTTAGACATTTTCTTCATCTGAATCAATCTTTACTGTATATC
Organism: Dicrostonyx torquatus; assembly: GCA_028555095.1. Classification (NCBI taxonomy): domain Eukaryota; kingdom Metazoa; phylum Chordata; class Mammalia; order Rodentia; family Cricetidae; genus Dicrostonyx; species Dicrostonyx torquatus. Next base: position 5,299,450 of record JAQHUG010000132.1, read on the forward strand.
TCTCTATTTCTGACCACATGAATGACTCTTTAATTTGCTAAGTGATATGGCTAGGATTAAAGTCATGGCTTTGAAAGCTAGATCCACCAAATTCCTTAGCTTTCTGAGAGTCTAGCCTCACGGTAGAGGTACTGTCCAGAGCCATGTTTATTGCCACAACTCTGTGGCATTTCAAGGTCCCTGTCATACCAAATAGCATGCTGTTGGCTATTCATAAACACCATTTAAGTGTTTGCTGGCAGGTCCTCTTCAGACTGCTGCAAGGTTTGTGTAGCTAAAGCTGAGTCAGGAAGCCTATCTTAAATGAGATGTGCTTGTCTCTAGCAAACAGAATATTCCTGACAAAATGCTGCTATCAAGAAGCCATGCTTAACTCTGTTCTTTTGTATCCAGCATTGCTTTCCAAGCTCTCTCAGGTTTTACGTGGATGCAGTTGTTCACATTGGTGCCACTTGCTGTAGGAAGCTTCTTGTTTGTTCCCATCTGCTCATCCTTGAAATAACCACACAGAAACTATGTTATTTACAATACTGTTTGGCCAATACCTTGACTGTATTTCTAGCTAACTCATATCCTAAACTAACCTGTATTGATATGTGGCTGTGGCTTACTGGCAAAGGTTTGGCATGTCGGTTTCGGGCGGCAGCTCCATGTCGTCTCCTGAATCTGCCTCCTTTCTCCTAGCATTCAGTTTAGTTTTCTCTGCCTAGCTCTACTCTGCCCTATCACAGGCCAAGGCAGATTCTTTAATCACTAACCAATAAAAGCAACACATATAGAGAAGGACCTCCCATATGATTTCTTCTTTTCTGTTTAAATAAAAAGGAACGTTTTAACTTTAACATAGTAATTTATATATAACAAAATAGGTATCAAGCAAGAATTACAGTAACATTGATATCTACTTTATCTATTATCATAAATAAGAAAAACTATAATATAACTATCTGTTCTTCAACTCTATCAAAGACCCCAGAAGGATATAATATTATCAAAGTTAAGAGGAAATACATTGTAAGCAGCTTTCAAAACCCTAGAATTGACAGAGACATCTCACTGCCTGGACAGTCACCCAAAGTTCTTCTGTATCACTGGGGCACCCGTCTTCAGCCTACAGGCCCATTGTATTTGGCAGACTTTTCCATCAAGCAGGAAATTTCAAAGACAGTTCTGCCAATGTTGGCAGTTTGTCAGTAACTTTTTTCTGTGTCCTGCAGAATGTCTGGCAGACTCTTTCAGAAAGCAGGAAACCCAAAAAATCATCTTACATTTAGTCAAGTTCACCAGTCATTTCTCTGTGGGTCCAGTTCATCAAGTAGTCCATCTAAGAGCAGTCTCTTGCCTATATAGACAACACACTCCATAAGGAATCTCTTCAGTGCCCATCTTCCTCTTGAAGTAGATTGCCGCTGCCAGGTGTTTCATTAACAGGAGAAGTCTTAAGTCCTTAAAACATTTTGAATGCTGTATTTTTAAGGTCTTTGAAAGATTTTAAGAATCCCTATCCATCTGAAATGTATCTCTGTACATCTAGAAAACCTAATTTACCTGACTACAAGCTTGACTATTATAGATGACTATTAACCTGTATTTATTAAATATACATTACATTTTTAAATGAACTGCATAAACAATACCTTAATCAAGGGCATAAATATACATATAACAAAATTGACCTTAAATTTGTATCAATAAACCAAGATCCAAACCAATGCAAAGTATCCATCTCTATGGCATACCCCCCTTTAAATGTAAAGAAATATTTGTAAACATTCATTTAGGGAATTTGGGCATAGTTCTCTCTAAATTGCTTCCTGATTTTTGTTGGCAAAAATAAGTTTTTGTGTTGATTAAATTTTATTTTTATAAAAGTCAATAACATTTATAATGACAATGAACATGCATACTGCTGGGATATTGGCTTCAAACAACATTATCCATAATCTTTTAGTGATGAAATGAAGTAATTTAAATATCTAATCTAAGGTAAAACTAGATTGTAAACCAAAGTATTTAATAGTACATAATAACATTAATAAGTGATATTATATATGGATAAATGTAGAAGAAACACACATAAGCCCTGAAAATACTTATGTATTTCAATTCTCCTAATAAAGAAATAACAAGGCTCTCTATTTTCTGTATTTCAACATTGAAGACTAATATTTACTGTTGATACTTGTTATGAATGTACATTGCTTATTTCTCCTTCTTCCACATTTCATAATGCCTATGTAACAGCGAGAGAGTATCTTATAGAACAATACTACTCAACACATTTCAAGGTCATAAAATACATTGTGTCTGAGATCATATCAGTCCAGCAAAACATAGGGGGACATGAAGACTTAACACAATGTGGTTTCAGACATGATCCCAGAAATAAAAGAATGGTAACTTTAAGCAAGTATGACTTCAGTTGATAATAACGTATGATCAGTGATTGGTTTGTCAAACATATCACACTGTACAAGATGTTAAAGATGGCACATCAGGCATGAGGTACATAGAAATGTACTGTCTGCCCCTGATGGCAGAATGTACAATATAATCCAACACTAGTTCAAAACTATGTTTAATAAAGGGTTATTTACTTAGTGGTAGACACACAAATCACAGTCCTAGATTGTAGTCCTCTGCATGAACGGGAAACAGGAACCAAATCTAGCAGCTGGAAGCAAGGGATGGAAGCAAGAGAGTGAGCAAACGACAATGATCTTGAACCCTGTCACTTATATTGTATTGTTTTAATAAAATTCTGACTGGCCAGTAGCCAGGCAGGAAGTATAAGCAGGGTAACCTGGCAGGAAGTAGAGGTGAGGAAACAAAAACAGATGAATTCTGGGAAGAGGAAAGTCATGAGACAGTCATAACACAGATACAGAGGAAGCAAGATGAGGATGCCTTGTTGATAAAAGGGACCAAGCCATGTGGCTAACATAGACAAGAATAATGGGTTAATGTATGAAGAGTTAGTTAATAAGAAATAAAGACAAAAAAATAACTATCCAGAAGGGATCATCAAGTAAAGAGAAATCTGACTTAAGATGATGCTATATCATCTGCATGGTTAAATTTGATTATCTGGACATGTATACACCTCTACTTAAGAATCAGAGCTGGCTTTGGAGTTAGACAATGGCTCTGTCTTCTCTAAATCAAAGCATGTTGTTAAAAGAAAACTTCAGAATTTCTGTCTCATGCCAGGAGCCATCTGGTATGAGACAGAAAGAAGAAAATTTTAATGAATAATTTACTTTTCTCCATGCCCATTTTGTCTTTGTTATATCTTTCATTGAATATATGTCTAAGTTTTCCACAATGAATAGTAGATTTTACTGCAGTAATCTTTGAAGCTTCCAAGAAGATAGGACCCCACAACAATGACTCTACCTGATTGAAATGATGTCATGATGCTGATAGTATGAGATTGGTTTTTGAGAACCAGCTGTAGAAATGGTGCACCTTCTTACAGCATTCTGGCCAGGACTCCAAATAACAACAACAACAACAATACCCTTTTGACTACTCAGAGACCATTTGCAATTATACAAAACAGCAATCTTCAAACTTGACCATCATTTACTTTTACAGGATCCCATAAAAAGAGCATCACCTCCATGACAGCTGGAAGCAATTCTAGAAGACGACGTCCCATCTTCCAACAAAGTTTGTCCTCAGGGGTTGTGACACCATTTCAGAGTTTTGCTCATGTAAGGTAGAGGACTAAGATGTAAATTATCCAGGACCAGAGATCGAAAAAAAAAAAAAAGGTGGAAACTGAATAGGATAATAGGTAGATTAGTATGAACTTACTCACAATAATAATAATAATAATGAGTAATAGAGTGAATACTTGTGAGCTATTATTTATATATGATTCATAGTTATATAGATTTTTGTATATTGATATAAGTTCAAAGTATGTTTGTTATATTGAATATGCTCCTATTTCTGTTTAAAATATTTGTACACCTATGAAAAATTATTGAATGAGATTGTATGCATGCATGTTTCTACCTCTGTTGAAGACATTTTGTATATTGATATATTTGTTAGGACATATTTATCATATTACGTTATATATTTCTATGTCTGATCAAGATATTTATGTACTCTTTACATTTTAAGGTCACTGTCCTCCTTTATTGCACAGTTGTTTAAAGATTGTTTAATACTCTGATATGAAGTCTTAATCTTCAAGTCATATAGGTATTACTATAGGTCAAAAGTCATTTATGTTTGTTATACTTTTAGTCAGACTAATTAGGATTTTTAGATTCATAGATAATGTATTCTGCCTAGATAGGTAAACTTCACCCACTTCAAAGATCTGTAGAACAAGGCCTTTAAATAACTTAGCATTCCATTGACATGAGACACAATTGCAAGAGTGTTGAGCACCAAAGACAGAGCAGCCTTGGCTGTCTGTAACTATCTGTGTAGAACAGGCTGACCTCAGACTCACAGAGATCTATGTTCCTCTGCTTCCTATGTGTTGGGATTGAAAGTATGCTTCAACACTGCCCCACCACAGCAATTCTTATAAAGGAATACATTTAGTTGGGGCTGGTTTATAGTTCAGGGACTTATTCATAGTGGGAAACATAATAACATACAGGCATACAAGATCCTGGAGAGGAACAAGGAGTTCTAGATTCCGATTCAAAGGAAGCAAGATGATAGAAGTTACAAAATAATCCCACACTAGTTCAGAACTATGTATACTAAAATGTTGTTTATTTAGGGGTAGACTCACAAATCACAGTACTAGATTACAGTCCTTTGTACAAATGGGGAACAGGAACCAAATGTAGCAGCCAGAAGCAAGAGTTGGAAGCAAGAGAGCTGAGCACATACTTTACAGCTGCATTTATAGTATGAGACCACACCCAAGAGGGCTAGTATCTTAAAGGCTATTGGCTGTCCCACAGCCTTTAAATAAGAGAGTTGCAAACCAAATACAAAACTATATACATTAGGAACAGATATCAAATATAGAGTTGGAATTACAACCAGCATAAACAATATTAAGCAAGGAAAATATCCTAAAATTATTTTAGCATTTTTTTCTTTTTTTATTATTGTTAAAAGAAAAATTTACATTTACTCCCCTTGTTCC